>OX456523.1:84717469-84777531 GCA_949748255.1 Eustalomyia histrio
ATTGCAGTGTGTGGTCTTTGTCATGTAATAATTTGTTGGCGGAGATGCAATCAGAATACAAAAAAAAATATTTTATAAAAAAACCATCATCTACATGTTGTCAATTCACCAAATGTATCTGCATATCGATGGCTTAATATAAAAAGGCCCTAACTCGATTTTTTGTTACTTGACAGTAGAAGGAAAAAACTTAATAAAATACGTAAAATTTTGGATACAAAAAAGTTTCAATGCAATTTTTAATAAAAGGAGCAACACGTTTTTGGAAATTGCATTAAAACTTTTTTTTTATCTAAAATTTTACGGATTTTATTAAGTTTTTTCCTTCTCCTATCAAGTAACAAAAAATCGAGTTAGGGCCTTTTTATATAAAGCCATCGATATGTACTACTTAGTTTATTTGTATTTACTGAATGTTATAGTTGTTATTGTTATGATATTAAAAGGTAGTCTGAGTAAAAGTTCATGTACATATATTTTCCATCCCAGTGTGAAATATTGTATATAACTATATAGATGAAACTGTTTCATAAATTGTTTGTTATCAATTAATTCTTCACCCTATTTATGAAAACTTCATATAATGAAATATTTCATAAAAATTTTTGATAAATGTTTCAGAAATATTTATTATTTCATAAAAAAATAATAAAAAAACTTACAAATTAAGGCTTAACTATATTATACTTTTGCTAACTTGAGCTACTGTCAAAAATTAACGAAAAGTCTGTCAAATGCTTAATCAAATTATTGAAGACTTTTGGGTGGCTACAATGTAATTTTTAAACTTAAATACTTACTTCACTTAGTTGCAAATATATGTACTTTTGCAAAAACTGTTTTCTTCTTATATTTCCAAAATATATGTATCTTTTCGAAAAATATTATTTAATGTGTTCAATTTACAAATATTTTACAATTAACAAGTAAATCTATGTTAATTTAAAATAATTAAAAGAAACAAATGAAAACATAAATAAAAAAGTACTAAAAAATGCAACAGTGCTTGCATCTCAATCGAAAAACAAATACAAAACCCACCCCTTTTGTTATACACGCACGTTTGTTTTCTAACATTTTCAATTACATTTTCTATAAAAATATTTTCCGCGTACATTGCAATTTGTTTTTTTTTTTTTTCATAAACAGTTTTTCTAAAAACACATGATTCCTTAAGTAAAGTGCGGTCAGTTTCGCTGTTTGCTTAAGCAAATGACACTTGACGAAACTTAACGAAAAGTTTGTTAAGTACAATATAGTCATACACATTTGATTACATGTATTCGCACATTTGCTTAAGCTAGCAAAAGTATAATATAGTTAGGTCTTTAATTTTTTTGGATGCAAAATGCTGTTGTTTGTAATTCTCAAATGTTTGCAGTTTATTTAATTAAATCATTTTAATACAAAAAACAAATTGTAATTAAAAAAATGCATATTGGTGCAACTTTTTCATAAATATGATGAATATCTTTCATAAATAATGATGATACTTCTTCATAAATCTGAATTAACTTCTTCATAAATATGATGAAGCTTCTTCATAAATATGAAAAAAAATTCATAAATATGTTATGGTACGCGTAGTAACATATAAGTTTGGGTACTCAAATGAAAGGAATTTTTCTCACTATCTCAAATAGGCATTTTGTTTCACGATCCTTGGTATGTGCCTCCCTCTTTGTCCATTTAAGACCCCTTCGGGACAATTACTCAAAAATTTATAATTTTTTAGAAAAATTTTTGCCTGCGGCGCTTTTAGATCAAAAATTCATTTAGTTTCATGATCCATGATATGTGGCTCCGTCTCGATCCATTTAAGACTTCGAAAAAAATTAAAAATACTTTAGGAAAAATCGAGCGATTTTTTTTTGTCTGCGGCGCCTTTTGAGCCGTTTACTGGGTCCCATAAAAAAGAATTTAAAGAAGAACTTCCCAAAAATATTGAAAAATTTTACGAAAAAATTGCGCGAAATCGTCCCATTTTTAAAATCACGCGATTTTTGAAAACATTTCTATTATTTGGGGTGGCGGCCTGTGGGCAGAAGTTAGAAAAATTTGTTTTGAGATCCTGAGGAAATTTACTTTCATTTGAGTACCCACACTTCGCGTTCCAGTTTTTGGGCCTTGGGTTTGGCCCCCAAAAATTGAAAATAAAAAAAAAATTCTTCTTTAATTCCAGAGGGGGTCATATATATTATTTTTTTGGGACTCCAAAAGGGGGTCTTTAATGGATCTAAAATGAGCCACATACCATGGATCGTGAAAAAAAATACATATTTGAGATTCTGAGGGAATTTCCTTTCATTTGAGTACCCACACTTACACTGGCTGCCATGAAAACCGCACCACTGGCAACTCTATTATTTCATTCCAAATCTTTGAAAATTTACCGTTTTTTTTTGTTGTGATAAAAATAATTTCTCGTATTGAACTGATTTAAACATGTTGGCAAAAAAAATTGAGTCAATCGCGGGCGCTACCTTAAAGCAGAAGGTTGTGTAAGTAAATAAGTCAGAAATGTGTGCAAAATATAAGCAACTATCACGTGACCAAAAAGTCACTATTAACGCGCTGGTAAGTCAAGGCGTCTCTTACCGTAAAATTTCTGAGAGATTGGGTTGCTCTCATTCAACTGTGGTGCGTTTAAAAAAAAAAGGATACATTGGAGCCTCTAGAGCGAAAAAAAGGATCTGGTCCCAAACATACAACCAGTAGTAGAACAGATAGCGTTATAAAATTTATGAGTCTAAAGGATCGTTTTAAAAGTACTGTTTCTATACGTGCAGACCTTCAAGCACACCATGGCGTTAAAAGCAGTACGTAGAATATTGCGGGAATCTAGGTTATACGGAAGACTTCCTGCGAAAAAGCCCTTATTGACCCAAAAAATGAAAAAAGCCCGTCTAGATTGGGCTCAAAAATACAAAAACTGGACGGTTAAGCAATGGCGAAACGTTATTTGGTCCGATGAAAGTAAATTTAACCTCCTCTGTGCCGACAACTTGCCGTATGTGCGCCGCTCCGATAGGGAACGTTATAAAGAAAACTGCATAGTGAAAACTGTTAAGTTCACACAAAGCCAGATGGTCTGGGGATGCTTTTCGTATCATGTTCGTGGTCCCTTATACTTTTTAGAAGGAACAATGAATGCTGAAAAATACGGGCAAGTTATAAAAAATTGTTTGGTCCCTGCACTTGAGGAACATTTTTCCTGCACTACAAATGCAATTTTCCAGGACGATTCTGCGCCATGCCACCTAGCGAAATCAGTGAGTATTAGAATACATCTTTTGCTCATCCCTTCTAACTATTAAATTATAAACAGAACATAAATATATATTGTCCTTTTCTTACAGCTCGAGAAAGTGTTCGCAGAACTCGGAATTCCTCGTTTGGTTTGGAAGGGAAACTCTCCTGACCTAAATCCAATAGAACACTTATGGCATGTAATGAAACGCAAAGTTGCTGATCAAAAACCCGATAATAAAAAAATTAGTGTCAGCTTTGCAACACGTATGGTACAACGTACAGGCTAGAGGAGGAGCAACATCGTACTTATATTATTTTATTTTAAATCTAATATCACCTCTAATATACAAATGTGACTATTAAAAGATATTGATCGGTTTTAATACTAAAAATTAATATTGAAAAAACTTATAAAAATGTCGATTTATCCTCATATTAATGTTTTTGGCCAAAAGTAACGTTTATGCAACTTTCAGAAACATATTTTTTAGTTTCTTACCATTTACTTGACTTGAAATGTCATAAAATATAATTTTCTAAAGCGCAAATCTCAACGATTTCACAAGTTCATGATGTTTTTGGAGTGGTGCGGTTTTCATGACCGCCAGTGTAGATGTTACCACGCGTAACAGTTTGGGCCCTGGGGGCCTCACAGGCCCCGGCTCCAAAAATGGAAGATAGAAAAAAATTTTATTAACTACCTTCAAGCCACCAGTTTTTATTATACGAATTGCAACCAGTTATTTTTGCGTTACCTGTAACTAGTTATTTTAACCTTACCATTAAACAGTTGTTTTACACCCTACTCGTAAGGTTGAAGGTAACTAGCTACATCCAATGACATCCCTATTTTAAAATAATGAGCTTAGCAGGCAAACTTCAACCAGTTACTGCTCGTTCTAAAACCCATTATTTAGCAAGGTCTTTTTTTGCTGGGACCATTATCATATTTTTGAACCTAACAAAAATAGTAACACCATTACAACTATTGAATTGAAAGTTTTTCAAATTTTGGGTTTCAATTGTTAAATTTAACATTGGATTTTCATGAAAGTAGCTGTTGGTTTTAGTATCAAATGATGTATTAATTCAACCAATGATAAGGAAGTTCTTTTTCACATGTATTTGTTTTAATGTAATTAAAACATCATGCCGTGTGTGGCATTTGAAAACACAACCTTTTTCCAATACCATTTTGAATTGGAATTTTTAATGAATTAATCTAAAAGTTATTTTTTGTGAATTTAATAAAATATATGTACTAGAGCCTACGGTCAGAACCGGTCGTCCGGGTAGACCGGACTAAATCGGTCTACCGGGTATTAGTACTTTTTCAAAATGTACGCTTTTGGTACTTTTAATTAAATAATAGAAAAATTGCCACAACTTAATAAATTAAAAAAAAAAACTAAAAAAATTTTATAAAAATAAAAATTGAAAAAATTTTTTTAGAATTTAAAAATTTTTTTGAAAATCGTATAATTTTGCAAAAATCGAAAAATTTAATAAAAATCCAATATTTTTTAAAAATTGAAAAAATTTTAAAAAACCGAAAAATTTTTAAAAAATTTGAAAAAAATTTAAAAATCGAAAATTTTTTAAAACAAAAAATTTTAAAAATTCATAAATAAAAATCCATAAATTTAGTAAAAACTCTAAAATTTTTTTAAAAATACTGAATTTTTTAAAAATTTTATAATAAAATAAATTTTTTAAAATCCATAAATTTTATAATAATGAATAAATTTGTCTTATACGAAAACATATCTTTATTTTATAAATGCCTGCATATAATATTTCGCATACAACACATTTATCAATCCCAGCAAAACTTTGGTAATGAGTACGATATACTCATGCATTTCTTTGTAATGGCAGTTCGTTACTTTTGTATTATTTGCAAGAATAAAGTAATGAGTTAACGATCATTGATAATGTATTGCATGATTTATAAACGTAAAATAATAATCTAAATATTTTTGAAAATCTATTTTAAGACTCATTACTTTTTGTTTTTTGTAAGCAAAATTGTAATGTATGTACGTTTCGACATCACAAACGAAAACATGAAGAGCGTTGATAGCTCAGTGGGTAGAGTTCTCGGCCGGCATCCAGTTCCCAGGTTCGATTCCCAACATGACCACATTATATTTAATAACGTTTGAAATATTTGTAATAATTTATTTTTCTAAATATTTTTTTTTATTAAAATATATTTGTAGACACATTACTTTTCCCACCCTAGTAACCTTATAAGTAACCACTTACTTAATCACCTCTAACTTAATGGGTCCATAAATTACTTTGAGGCTAATCGCCTGTAAAATTTATCAATGAAGTAAGGTGTAAAGAAATGCATTGTCCCCTATGGCTACACAATTCTTTACACATTATTTGGTAATATGTGGTTTTGCTGGGATATAAAAAAGGCACGTTCTTTTTCGGTCGCATTTAACAACAAAAAAATATATAATAGAGAAGGATTTATTGTTGTTCCTATTGAGTATGTAGGTAGCAGTGTGTGTGTGTATGGATGCTCAGTATGTAATACTTGTTGTTGTTGGTGATGTTAAAATACACGTTAAGGTGGCCTTTATTGTATGAGGAATGTAAAATAAATTTGTATCGCCAATTTTAAAAATAAAATTCACCAAAAAAATAAAAACTCTTAAATAGTTTTATTTTAATTTTATTCTTGTTTTTTTATTATATTATATTAAAGTTTGTATGGAATTTGAAAGCAAAATACGTATTTATTTATTTCTTTATTTATTCTAATCTATAATTCAACATTTTTAGTAAAAAAAATATTAACTTTAAATATAATTTAAATTGACTATTGTTCTTTTGTTATTTTTTGCATTGTTCTTTTTATTATTAAAAAAAAAAATAATTAACTAAATATTTAATTTTGGAATTCATGTTAAAATTTTAGCACTTTCAACTTAAAAACTAAGTAAAAACAAAATTTTATTTAAATTCAACGTAAAAATTAAGTTCACTGCACTTATTGTTGAATACCTTTTATATTATATACTTATATATTTATATAACATAATCTATATTTATTATATTGTAACATTTTGTATTTAATTATTATTGTTATTATAATATATTTTATATATTTATTTTTAATACTTTTTATATTTTTGATATATTTTTATTTTTTATATATTTTATGAACCCGCACAGAAAAATTTTGTTTGCTAAAAATATTCCTCTAATATTATTAAAAAAATATATAATAAAAAAGTACATTCAGACCAAGGCGTTTTTAATTATATTTTGTAATTTTTTAGTTGTGTAACTTTTTTATAATGCAATGTTTTGAATACCTGACATTTACCATGTATATAGTTAAAGGTACAATAACATCCAGTTGTATGTAATTTCAGAAACAATTGCCCTGTAATTAAATACATAAAATAATTATTATTCCCTATGTCTGGTTTAAGCCAAAAAACGTGAGCGTAGATCTAAAATGAATAATAATATAAGTAAATTACATAACTTAATAATTACAAAAATGTAATTGAAAACGTCCAGGTATAAGTGCAATTTATTAAGTATGCATTAAAAAAAACTAATTCATTAATTGCCTATTTTGGTGTAAAAATATTAATATATTTACATTTTTGGGGTGTAACGAACTTCTTTTTACCGTAACAATATTACCCGCAGTCGAGAAGCAGCGTTCCGATGTAGCGTATGTCGCGGGTATGCACATGTATTTCTTTGCAAGTTTTGATATTATCCATTGTGAGTCAACGTCATTTGAAGTATACCCTGCTTCTTTATAAAATTGCTGAAATAAAGATTTAAAGTGGGTAGGTGTGGCAGACAACAAGATGGATTTGTGTCAACGGACATATCACTGATCATGGTATTTACCACGTCTTCAATTTTAGTTTTTTCATTGTTATTTTCGTGGTCTTAATCCTTGTATCTAGGATCTAAAAACGAAAATATCATTTTGGTGGATGGGTCCGACGAGGTGTTTATTAATAAAGTTGAATTTATGTCTTCCCTGGTTTTGTTTTTTATATCAGACGAAAATAAATCTTCGTTTTCATGATTAATAACCAGGTATTTATTAGTCAATTGGTATATTAAAGGTCTGACCATTGAAAGTGACGACTTGTCAGAGCACAACAGTTTTGTTAGAAGTTCAGCTGGATGCAATATTTCCACTAAAATCTCTATTTTTGCCAGTCTCGCTCATTTATCTCTAACCTTTTGGCAGTGGCGGCATTAGTTATCTATTTTTGAAAAAAAATTATGTTTTATATAAAAGATTTAATCAGGTATAAGGACTAGCATAAATGTTTTTATGCAAAATGTTTGTTTTAAGTACTTACCATTATATCAGCCAATACATTAACTATTGCACCACGATTTTGGAGTAATCTCTCTAGCATATAAAATGTGGAATTCCATCGCATATTATTTTGTTGAAGTAATTTAAGTTGTGGCAGATCTAGCTGATGCTGTTTATTTTTCAACTCCTCTGTGGCCCGGGAGGACTTCTTGAAATGGCCAACAATCTTCGAAGCTTGTGCCAGAAGTATACTTACATCTTCGTTTTCCAAAAATTTATTAATTATGAGCTGCAAACTGTGAGCAGCGCAAGTAATTTGGTCTCGAATTTGCACGTCTGTGACAATACCAGTTTTCTACCCATTTTTTTTTAATTTCATTAATTTTTTGGGCTATATTTACTCCAGTGTGTTGTTCTGGCATCACTATCGTATCAAGAGCATATACCTGTGGTCTCCACTCTTCATCAATACAATGTGCAATGACAGTCAAATATGCATCATTGGCCATTGATGTCACCAAATCTGTTGTAAAAGATATGTACTCACTCCCATTTAACGATTGCTTAACTTTAAGTCCGACTTCATCATAGATTGCGCATAGTCTGCGTTTTGCAGCTTCCTCTTTTATTGGGACATACCCAGGGAATATTTTGCAAAACGATTTAAATCCATGAAATAATAAATGAAATTGGCATTTGATTTATAGCAATCATTTTTACAGCTTCTTTATTGATTTCCAGTGGTTTGTCTGCAATTTTAAAATTTAATTATAACAAAGACGCCACAACATTTAGTGTTACGAGATTTAAAAACAACAAAATTTAAATTTCTATGTATAAATCAGGAGACTTGCAGATATCCTGATCATGGTATAAAAATTCACCTTTCACTCTTAACCACTATTTTCATCAATCAAATGTTGAATTTTCAGGTGGCGTTTTATACTGCTTGTACTTCCACCGGCACACTTGATGTTTTTTCCACATATTTTAAACACAAAAAAATCACCTTCCTTTGTCGCGTAACTCCAAACGAAACTTTTATTAGCCATTTTTATATTTTTTATCACTTGAAATGTAACTTCACTTCCTGATATGTCAACGTCAAGGCTTCGATTAAAACTTATGTTTGATAAACCAGTAAATGGTTGCTCACAATAATGTACTTACAGACAGTGAGAGAAATTTACTCTCAATGATCCTTCACACACGAGAATAATTGTGCGAAGTGAATGGTTTTTTTATCTGCGTAGAGATTCAACCTGATTCTACCCCGCATTAACAGCACAAAAGTAATACATGCAAATTAAAAAAAAAACGTCAAACGTTAAATGAATACAAAAAACACTAACACACACAGAGCTGTGTTCACGTATACATTTCATACCAGATGAATATCATACCGTATGTTTCGAAAATTGTGCTTTTAAATATTAGTCTGGCGTGTGAAGGCTCAAAAAGAAAACTTTCTAAAAAAAAATACACGAACGGAAAATTTGCAACAATTTGAAAGTTTGTTAAATAGCTGTTACAACAGGAAATGAAAAAATAAATTATAACTTAACTGGTTAATATGGAAAAAGAGGATTCTTGATCTTAAATATTAAGCAGAAACATTTTAGGAGTGTTAGAGCGTACTGGAGTTTTTTGGCCAGATGGTTTTCTCCATTCGGTTTTTTTAACATTATTTTTTTACCCTTTTTTTATATATAATATATTCCGTTAATGAATATATTTTTAAGTAATAACACAAGTTATTAACTGTTTTTTTTTATGAACTGTTTATTGGAACAAATTTGAACAATTTGAAATTTACACATTTTCGATAATGGAATCAATAATTTATTTGGCAATCCTTTTTTTATTGAATTTGCTCATAATGTTAAATACAACGGCATTGCTAAAAAGAAGATAAATAAAAAAATATGAATATACAACATACATAATAAAACAGTTGAATTTTATATACAAACCAACTAGACGTGTTTTTACTTACCATTTTTCTTTTTTTTCGCAAGAATTTTTAAATAATCGTCTATTTTGATTTTTTATTAAAATTTATAATTTATTTAAATTTTAAAATATCCTTAAAAAATATTAAGGATTTACAAGGAGGTTTTCTTTTCCACAGGGTAGGAAAAAATTCTGCTAGCAAATACAATTTAATCTTTTTTGTGCCTTTTAAAATTTTTATTTGCGAAAAAGACTTTTATTTTGTATTCCTACAGTCATATGCATAGACACTTAGTTGGTCCTTATTACAGACTTATAAGAAAATTTGTTGTTCATGTAAAAGAATTAATTTTAATTTGATTTATGTGTGTTAATACACACAGTGCAATATTTTACCCCGTTCTGCTCTTGAGATATCTGCAATTTCAATTGAAATCTGCAATTTAAATTGAAACGCTTGCTTAATTAAAGAGCTATTGTGAGAATATTTTTCTGTCAAAGTTAAAAAAAAAATTACAATTTGATCTATGAATTATGTACATTATTTTTTACAAAATTTCTACGGATTATGAGCATGTCAACAAAATGGACCATAGGTAAAAATGTATAATAAGTAAAGGACTTTCTGAATTCAAAAGGCAGTTTCGCAATATTTTTGTTCCACAAGTTGAAAAATATTTGTCAGGTTTAAGTCAGAACTACGTCTAGATCATTTCTGCAAAATTTTAATTCATTGTGATCCACGACATAAAAACATCGTACATGGGACCGAAAAAGACCGTGGCTATTTCATACAAATGTAGGCAAAGTACAGAATTTTCTGTCTTCCAGTGCCGGTTTCGGAATATTTTTGTTCCACAACTTGAAAAATATTTGTCAGGGTTAAGTCAGAACTGCGTGTAGATCATTTCTGCAAAATTTGAATTTATTGTAGTCCACGACATAAAAACGCCGTACATGGGAACGAAAATGACCGTGGCTATTTCATACAAATGTATGCAAAGTACAGAACTTTTTGTCTTCCAGAGCCGGTTTCGCAATATTTTTGTTCCACAAGTTGAAAAATATTTGTCAGGTTTAAGTCAGAACTACGTCTAGATCATTTCTGCAAAATTTTAATTCATTGTGATCCACGACATAAAAACATCGTACATGGGACCGAAAAAGACCGTGGCTATTTCATACAAATGTATGCAAAGTACAGAACTTTTTGTCTTCCAGAGCCGGTTTCGCAATATTTTTGTTCCACAAGTTGAAAAATATTTGTCAGGTTTAAGTCAGAACTACGTCTAGATCATTTCTGCAAAATTTGAATTTATTGTGATCCACGACATAAAAACGCCGTACATGGGACCGAAAAAGACCGTGGCTATTTCATACAAATGTATGCAAAGTAAAGGACTTTCTGTTTTCCAGAGCCGGTTTCGGAATATTTTTGTTCATACATACATGTTAGAGAAAAAGACCGTGGCTATTACATACAAATGTATGAAAAGTTAAGGACTGTCTGACTTCAAAACCCAGTTTCAAAATTTTTTTCCTCTACAAGTTATATTAATTTGTTCGATATTAAGTAAGAAATATGTCTATATTGATTTTACAAAATTTTAACCCATTGCGAGCAACGGTATAAAAACGCCGTGAATTGGGCCGAAGAAGACTGTGGCTTTGTCATATATGGTGAATACTATAAATGTGCGTCATTGACTTTAAATCGTTAACTTCATGACATAATCGACTTATTGATTTTATTAAATCACTTGATGTAAAATTAGCCACCAAAATTTATAAGTGTTTGTGGTGTAGTAGGTAAAAAAAATATTTGTTTTAATTAAAATTTTCAAATGTATAAGTATCAAAAATATCAAAGAAAATTTAAATTTGTTGTGCTGCAGTAAAACAAATTTTGTGGAACTTCATAACATTTATGTTAACTGAACAACAACTTAATATTGGCATTCCCACTAAAAATATAATTTATTATGAAGAAAGTTGCCGTAATCGCAATAATTCGATTGGCAGCAAATACGGTAGCCACAACCGATAATATTCTTTGGGTGTACGTACCTGCATTAGAGCATTCTCTAATGTACGATGAAAAGAGTATGAAAATTTTAGGTAAGAGTTTTTCTGTGAATTTTATTATTGTAGGTAAAGCAATATGAAAAAAAAAATTTATCACATTCCTCGTACAATAAGGGGCACCTTAATATGCATATGTCAACAAAAACAAATTAAAATGTACATACTTAGCATCCATGAAAATTTGCACATCATATCATACACACGCACGTGTTTACCAACATACTCATTAGTCTACAACAACAATAGCGTTATAAACTCGTTAACAATTTTGAATATTTATGGATTTTTATAAAATTATAGATTTTTCTAAAGTTGATATATTTTTATAAAATTTATCAATTTTTTTTATTTATAAATTTTTAAAAAATTTTGGGTTTTTAAAAAGATTGTTAAATTTGTACTAAATTTATGGAATTTTTAAAATTTTTCGATTTTAATTTTTTTATGGATTTTTATAAAATTATCAATTTTAATTAAAATTATCGATTTTTAAAAAATTTTTCGATATGTAAAATTTTTTTGATTTTAAAAAATTTTTTGATTTTTATAAAACTTTTCTAGTTTTTTTTTACAATTTTATATAAATTTTGTGATTTTTCTATTATTTAATTAAAAGTACCAAAAACGCACATTTGCAAAAAGTACTACAACCAAGTTAACCGGTCGACCTGTCTAGACCGTAAAGACCGGGTAGACCTGCAAAGACCGGGTTTAAAACCGGTCTGCCCGGGTAGACCGGTCGACCGTTAAACCGGGTAATGGGGGCTTTAATATATACATGTGTTGTATTCAGGGCCGTCTTTAGCCTATTGGAGGCCCTGGGCATATTAGAATAATGGGGCCCCTATGACTTTGACAGAACACTATTTTGTTAAATATTTATTTTTATTATTTTATTTTTATTAAAGTAACTCTTTTATCATTTACAGGTTAGTGCTTAAAAATCTGTTATTTGAAGAGGAACCCTTCTAGATTTCAGATGGGCAAAATCGTCAATCACTTCTTCAAAATCTATGCTTTTTAGCACATCAGATTCTATGGACATCAGTGACAAACTGGTTAATCTCTCTTAAAGCATTGTACTTCTTAATTCATTTTTAATTCTTTTTAATTTGGAAAAGGAGCGTTCCCCACTGAAGTTAGTAACCATCATTAAAAAGATTCTCAATGCGATTTCTACATTTGGAAATGTGTCTTCAATTTTGTCTTCTTTCAAAAGTTGACATTTTTTTAATATACAATCCTTATTTTCACTGTCAACAATTTTCAAGTATTCTATTAAATGCAAACATTCTATTTCTAACTCTTTCTCATTAATATCTTCATAATAAAAGTCAGCAAATTCTTTGCAACTTTGTCTGAACTCTTCAGAACTCAGAGTTTTCAAACGAAAAAATAAACCAAAACGGTTACTGATATTCTTATACGAACTTAATCGCTGTTTTAAATGAACGCTGAGGGTATCAATTATGGGAAGAAAGGTTTCTATTTTAAATTTCTCTCTTTCATTCAGTTGGACTGACGGCGCAAAGCCGCTAGGATATGACCGTTTCGACATTATATTATAATTCAGCAGATATTTATTTTTACACCAAAAATGGTCGCTAACACAAAAAGAACAAGCAAACGATGATTTAATTAAAGAATACCTCAGAACACAATCAGTAACAAACAAAACAAACGTCACAACACCACATACAAATACAGGGGAATTCCCGGTTTTTAAACGCACTCGTACGAGTCGTACGATGGTTACGTTTCATGTTACGCTAGTGAAGATAAATGTCATAGTTATCATAAAGGAAAATGCAGCGTTTACACAGATGTAGGGTTGTCAGATATGAAATCGACAAAAAAGTACATCAAGGAAAAAAGCAGTACAATTAAGAAAAAAAAAACTATACATTTTTATTTACAAAAATCAAAAAAAGAACTAAAAAAATTAACTTTTGTTAAAAATTTAGTACATAACAATACAATTTTTTAATAAAAAATAAAAAGAAAAACAAAGAGAACGTAACGTATCTGTTTTAATCTGTGGATATGACTTTGTAACTAATCTGAGATGGCCTCTATCGCCCATTGGGAAAGAGGGGTCTGGTTGTATTTAGGACTTTTAATCATTATAAATATAAAATAAATTTTATAAAAAATATATAATATATAAGGTTTGTTTCTTTCGAATTTTATATAAATATTCCATACAAATTTAAGTAGATATAGGCTTGTTAAGTAGTTAAACAAAGGACCCTTGAAACCAGGATGAACAAACTACAAAATTTTTAGCCACCCATGATGCCAAATGATGCGACAACAATAATTCTTAGCCGAGACCACAACATTCTTAGCCGATTTTCAGAAAAACTTAGCCTCTAGCAAGGGTTGTAGCGCAAGTTCAGTGATTGTGATGTGAATACATACATGTTTGAATAGTTAAAACCCTTGCTAGCGTCTAAGTTTTCCTGAAAATCGGCTAAGAATTTTCGTAGTCGCATCATTTGGCATCATGGCATCATGGGTGGCTAAACATTTGGTAGTTTGTTCCTCCTGGTTTCAAGGGTCCTTGGTTAAACGATAGATATAGCTACCTAAAAATTAAGGGCCTTATGCAAAAAAAATTAACAAAGTTTGGTAAACCATTGTTAAGCAAAATTGCTTAAAGTTGCATCCAAAAACGATTATTAGCTAAACATACCTTTGGTAACATTAAATATTTTAAAGTAGAAAGCAACGTACTTTAAACGTATGTTAGTGACATATTGCAAATTTAAATTTTGTGAAAATTTGTAATAAAAATAATTAATTGTGAAATGGACACTTTAAGAAGAATTGGTAAATTTAATTTCGATTGTTGAAAAATTAGTGTTTATTGTGTATTGTTTTTATCAGTATATACTATTATCCAAATCGGAAATTATTATCGGCCAAGAATTTACAAGCCCAGGACTGATGGGTTCTCTCTTCCTGATGGCAAATTTAAAAAAAAATATATCGTTTTAACAAACAAACAGCAAAAAAAATAATAGAACTGATTAAAACAAATCACAAAACAATGTTAATGTAAGAACTGTTTAAGTGATGTACTTACAATCAAAACAAATCAATACACCTCGTTATTCGAATACTTAAAACATTTCTAACATACAAAATCTGGTTAGCTCTTCTCAATTTCCCTAATTTAGTTCATTTTATGTTTTTATTTTATTGAATAAGTAAATCGAAAAATATTGCGTAAAAAACATATTATTTTATGTTAAAATAATAAGAACATTTTTATAGATTTAATTATCCGGCTGAATTAATATTCCTTTTAATGAATCGCCAACCATAAAGTGACAACTGAATATGTATGATGGCATTGCCAGAACAAAACTATAAAATTCATTAAAATTTGTATTTGTTAAAGTGGGGTTCCAGTTAGAGTATTAAAAAAACCGGCCTTTTGAAAAAACCGGTTTCGGTTTTCTTCGAAAAATCGAATTTTAAAAAATCCGTTTTCGGTTTTTGCAAAAAAACCGGTCAACCGGTTTTTTCGGTTTTTTTTTAATTTGAATAAAAAGTTAATGGTTTTTATTACAAACAAAAAAAAAATTTAATATATAAAGTAATAAAAATAAAAAAATACATTCTTTGAAACAAAAAAATAAATATATATATATATATATATATATATATATATGTGCACAGCACATGTTGCGGGGACGGGTTTTCGTTCCACAAGTTACTATGAAGACATTTTGTTACTTTGGGGACTGTCCTTAAACTTTTCGTTATTCTAGTGTTTACTCTGAAGACATTTTACTGGACACAGCGCATTTTATAGGGACTTTTTTGGCTGTATATACAGATGTCTTCAAAGTGTGGGCAATGCATATATATATATATATATATATATATATATATATATATATATATATATATATATATATATATATGTATGCATTGCCCATACTTTGAAGACATCTGTATATACAGCCAAAAAAGTCCCTATAAAATGCGCTGTGTCCAGTAAAATGTCTTTAGTGTATACAGTAGAATAACGAAAAGTTTAAGGACAGTCCCCAAAGTAACAAAATGTCTTCATAGTAACTTGTGGAACGAAATCCCGTCCCCACAACATGCGCTATGCACATATATATATATATATATATATATATATATATATGGGCATAGTGCATGTTGCGGGGACGGGTTTTCGTTCCACAAGTTACTATGAAGACATTTTGTTACTTTGGGGACTGACCACAAACTTTTCATTATTCTACTGTTTACACTGAAGACATTTTACTGGATACAGCTCATATTACGGGGTCTTTTTTGGCTGTATATACAGATGTCTTCAAAGTATGTGAAATGCATATATATATATATATATATATATATATATATATGTGTGCACTTTTTTGGCTGTATATACAGATGTCTTCAAAGTATGGGCAATGAATATATATATATATATATATATATGTGCACAGCGCATGTTGCGGGGACGGTTTTTCGTTTCACAGGTTACTATGAAGACATTTTGATTCTTTGGAGACTGACCTCAAACTTTACATTAATCTTCTATATACACTGAGGACATTTTACTGGATACAGCGCATATTATAGGCAAATGTCTTCATAGTAACTTGTGGAACGAAAAACCGTCCCCGCAACATGCGCTGTGCACATATATATATATATATATATATGTGCACAGCACATGTTGCGGGGACAGGTTTTCCTTCCACAAGTTACTATGAAGACATTTTGTTACTTTGGGGACTGTCCTTAAACTTTTCGTTATTCTACTGTTTACACTGAAGACATTTTACTGGATACAGCGCATATAATAGGGACTTTTTTGGCTGTATATTCAGATGTCTTCAAAGTATGGGCAATGCATATATATGCGCTGTGTCCAGTAAAATGTCTTCAGAGTAAACACTAGAATAATGAAAAGTTTAAGGACAGTCCCCAAAGTAACAGCGCATTTTATAGGGACTTTTTTGGCTGTATATACAGATGTCTTCAAAGTATGGGCAATGCATATATATATATATATATATATATATATATATATATATATATGCATTTCACATACTTTAAAGACATCTGTATATACAGCCAAAAAAGACCCCGTAATATGAGCTGTATCCAGTAAAATGTCTTCAGTGTAAACACTAGAATAATGAAAAGTTTGTGGACAGTCCCCAAAGTAACAAAATGTCTTCATAGTAACTTGTGGAACGAAAACGCGTTCAAAGTATGAGCAATGCATATATATATATATATATATATATATATATATATATATATATATATATATATATATATATATATGCATTGCCCATACTTTGAAGACATCTGTATATACAGCCAAAAAAGTCCCTATAAAATGCGCTGTGTCCAGTAAAATGTCTTCAGAGTAAACACTAGAATAATGAAAAGTTTAAGGACAGGCCCCAAAGTAACAAATATATATATATATATATATATATATATATATATATATATATTCATTGTGCATACTTTGAAGACATCTGTATATACAGCCAAAAAAGTCCCTATTATATGCGCTGTATCCAGTAAAATGTCTTCAGTGTAAACAGTAGAACAACGAAAAGTTTAAGGACAGTCTTCAAAGTAACAAAATGTCTTCATAGTAACTTGTGGAACGAAAAACTGTCCCCGCAACATGCGCCGTGCGCATATATATATATATATATATATATATATATATATATATGCATTGCCCATACTTTGAAGACATCTGTATATACAGCCAAAAAAGTCCCTATAAAATGCGCTGTGTCCAGTAAAATGTCTTCAGAGTAAACAGTAGAAAAACGAAAAGTTTAAGGACAGTCCCCAAAGTAACAAAATGTCTTCATAGTAACTTGTGGAACGAAAACCCGTCCCCGCAACATGTGCTGTGCACATATATATATATATATATATATATATATTCATTGCCCATACTATGAAGACATCTGTATATACAGCCAAAAAAGTCCCTATAATATGCGCTGTATCCAGTAAAATGTCTTCAGTGTACACAGTAGAATAACGAAAAGTTTAAGGACAGTCCCCAAAGTAACAAAATGTCTTCATAGTAACTTGTGGAACGAAAAAGCGTCCCCGCAAAATGCGCCGTGCACATATATATATATATATATATATATATATATATATATATGCACAGCATATGTTGCGGGGACATCTGTATATACAGCCACAAAAGTCCCTATAATATGCGCTGTATCCAGTAAAATGTCTTCAGTGTAAACAGTAGAATAACGAAAAGTTTAAGGACAGTCCCCAAAGTAATAAAATGTCTTCATAGTAACTTGTAGAACGAAAACCAGTCCCCGCAACATGTGCTGTGCACATATATATATATGCATATATATATATATATATATATGTGCACAGCTCATGTTGCGGGGACGGTTTTTCGTTCCACAAGTTACTATAAAGACATTTTGTTACTTTAAGGACCGTCCTTAAACTTTTAATTATTCTACTGTATACACTAAAGAGAGTTTACTGGATACAGCGCATATTATAGGGACTTTTTTGACTGTATATACAGATGTCTTCAAAGTATGCACAATGAATATATATATATATATATATATATGCATTTCACATACTTTGAAGACATCTGTATATACAGCTAAAAAAGACCCCGTAATATGAGCTGTATCCAGTAAAATGTCTTCAGTGTAAACAGTAGAATAACGAAAAGTTTGTGGACAGTCCCCAAAGTAACAAAATGTCTTCATAGTAACTTGTGGAACGAAAACCCGTCCCCGCAACATGCGCTATGCACATTTTACTGGATACAGCTCATATTACGGGGTCTTTTTTGGCTGTATATACAGATGTCTTCAAAGTATGTGAAATACATATATATATATATATATATATATATATATATATATATATATATATATATGTGCACAGCACATGTTGCGGGGACGGGTTTTCGTTCCACAAGTTACTATGAAGACATTTTGTTACTTTGGGGACCGTCCTCAAATTTTTAATTATTCTACTGTTTACACTGAAGACATTTTACTGCATACGGCGCATTTTATAGGGACTTTTTTGGCTGTATATACGGGTGTTTAATTACAAATCATTAATTTTTGTCCTAGTATTTTTCGGCACCTTTGCCTTTGGTGGGTTAATGCTCTGTTAGAATCTAAATATTACTTCCCTTTTTGTACAACTTTGTTGGGAGTTTTTACACAGATTCTAGCGAGTAAAACCGTAACGGGTATTAAACATTGTTGCTCATCACTTTAGATAAGTTGTCTCCTTTCTTGAGATATTCATTCGTTTTTTGGATACCTATTGTGCTCATCGTCACCGACGGTAATATATAAAAATTTTAATAAAAGCTGAGATCTTTTTCTCAACAATTCAAAATTGTATTTTTTTCTTTTATTTGCATATTTTGCCCTCACGCAAACATTTTGATCCTTCGAGCCGGATATTGTTTTTAAAAGTCTGGAACGACAAATTAATCTATTCATTTTAATTTTCCCGCAGCCTCCATCTTGGTGCTTTGGAAACAACAACAAAAAGTTTTAATTTTATATTCATCGAATTATTTTATTTAATACAAGGTGAGTATAGTTCAGTTATATGTGAGCTTTTTAGTGTTAAAAAATAAAAAAAAAGGTTTAGTGCATATATAAGTATATTAAATTTATTCATTTAATAAAATTAATTTAATAAAATTAAGAAGTTTTTCTTTTGATACCTTGGTTAATGTTGTTTTGAGATCGCTGTACAACCCCTATTTTTATTGCTTTACAACAATTGTTTTTATTAAATTCTCTTTGGTGTCGTGAGTTTATTTACACGGACGGACATTATTATTTTTTCCCTAAAAATTTATAAAAACAATTGTGTTTCATTACCAAAAAAAAAAGGCATAAATATATAATAAAGTTTAATTTTTTATTTTTGCAAAAAGCCGTCGGGTTGGTTAAAAGTGATTTTTTTCCTAATAATTTGTAATATACATACTTACATATATACAAGTGGTTTTTATTTTTTTTTTCTATTCTCTTTGTGCTATTCCTTTAATTTTAATATACAAACATACAAACTGTGTTGTTTACAAACAATTTAACATTACAGCTTCGTTGTTGTTATTGCTTTAATAAACTGCGTATAAGCACCCTACTGTCCGTTTTAGTCGCGACTTATAGAGTTGTGTGTTTTCTTAATTTCAAATAATTTTGGGATTATTTGTTTCGGATTTTTGGTCAAATTCATTGCGAAATTTTAAAAGTACTTTAATATTCTTCGTAAATTTTCGAATTTTTTTGGATTTTTTTCGTGGGTTTTCGGAAATTTTTGATTTTTATATATTTTCGAATTCTTTTATATTACTCCTTGAAAATTTGAAAAATCTTTTGATTTTCTTCGTAAATTTTCGTATCTTTTTGGATTTCTTCGGGTTTTTTCGAACTTTTTCGAATTTTTTTGCATTTTTTCGGATTGTTTTTAAATTATTTTTTATAAACTTAAAATAAAATGTCTGATAACGCTTTGGATATTTTTATTAGAGAGTCCGATGCTCTTATAAAATTCGAATCCAAATTTAATGAACTTCGCGAGAATGTACACACGGTATTTACGCTCGAAATACGCGGAAAGGAACTAAGTGTTCTGTGGGAAAGCGTTAAATTGTCTTATAAATCGTGTTTAAGTTTTTTGGAAAATGTGGATAGCGCTGAACCAGCTGATGTAGACGCAGCTGAGGTGAAATACGATGCGACTTTTAATGCGTATGTCAACTGCTTAGCTGCTATTAACGAAAAATTGTATAGTTTTGAACCGCGAAACGCTGATACCATGAAAACCGGCAATCAGTCTCCGGTTTTACCGGTCAACTCTGATGATTTTTGCCACAATTTCAACATTCCGCCGTGCAATATACCTGTTTTTGACAGTAAAGTTATTTCTTGGCCCACTTTTCGCGATCTTTTTACAGCGGTTTACATAAATAACTCGCGTCTTAGTCCAATTGTGCGATTATTTGCTCTTTTGGAGAAAACAAGTGGCGATGCGCGGGAAATTGTTTCAAAAGCGCCGCTTAGGAATAAAGGTTTCGATATTGCCTGGAAGAGTTTAACGGACAAATACGAGAATTTACGTCGACTGGTGAACCACCAGCTCATTATGCTTTTCGATCTTCCGTTCCTTGACAAGGAAACGGATGAGGGCTTAAAAACTTTACAACGCGGTATAAAACGGTTGTCTTTCTGCCTTGTCTGCTTTGGACATTTCCGCGACCGGGGATTTAAGTTCGCATATGATCGTTTTTATGTGTATTCAACGGTTACCTGCGATCACCGTTAATCTTTGGGAGCAGTCCGTTAAGGATAAAAAGGTGTTGTCCCTCTGGAGTGATTTAGACCGCTTTCTGACAGAAAGGATCGACACTTTAGAGTGCTCTCGTGATCTTAGGGGTTCACATCTTTCGAAAAGGTCCGCTGAATTAAAGATGAAACCCCATCATACTGCGGCTTCCTCTTCTACAAACACTTCATGCGTTTTGTGTAAAAATCAGGTGCATTTTTTGCGCTCTTGCCCTCGATTTAAAAGTTTATCGGTTGCTGATAGGTATTCGAATGTAAAGAAATTTCATTGTTGTGTCAATTGTCTCTCAAGGACACATGAAGCTAAAGATTGCAACAGCATTCATAGTTGTTCAAAGTGTAATAAACGGCATCACACTTTGTTGCATCGCGATTCCGCTGCTGGTGAGGCATCAACTCTGAAGAATACTTCTTCTAATTCGGCTGCTGGTTCGGGTACAGCTCCTCGTCTTCCCAATCTGGCATCAGTTGATCCAAATATACAGTCCACTTCTAATGGCGGTAATTCCGCATTGCCTCTTAATAGACAGGTATTTCATGCTTCTGTAAATAGAAATGTGCTCTTAGGGACGGCTATGGTTAACATTGTTCACCAGGGTATTACGTACCCTGCCCGCGCACTTATTGATCCCGCCTCCGAAACTTCGTTTATTTCGGAACGTTTTGCGAATCGTTTGAAACTTCCGACGATTTCTACGAAGGTCGGCGTTTCAGGTGTGGAATTAATCTCGACTTCGTCGAAGAAACTTTGTTCAGTAAAAGTTGGTTCTCCTATTGATTCCGCTTTTTCATTTGAGGCCTTACTTCTTGTGTTGAACAATATTTCTGGGAATATTCCGTCTTTTAAAGTACCTTCAACTATAAGGGAAAATTTGCCAAATCTTCGTTTGGCTGATTCTAATTTCTATGACAGTCGACCTGTCGATCTTTTGCTCGGTTCTGAACTCTATCCTAGAATTATCGTAAAAGACTTTCCTCGGGATATCTTGGGTTCTTTGATAGCTCAGAACACGGTTTTCGGCTGGATCATTTCTGGTCCACTAGTGCAACCTCGAGTTCAAGTCTATTCTACTCATGTAGACTTCTCAGAAGAAGATAATCTTAATAAAAATCTTCTTATTTCTGGGAACTTGAGGAGGCTCCCAAAACGAAAAATTTATCTGTTTTTGACAAATATTGTGAGGAAAATTACAAAGCGACTACTCGTCGCTCCCCTGATGGTAGATATATTGTGACTCTGCCTTTTAAACCCGAATTTCCTAAAACTCTTTCGTTAGGATCATCTAGATTAAGTGTCTTGGCACAGTATCTTAGGACCGAATCTTGCCTTCAGCGAAAACCTGAGATTAAGGAGGTGTATGACAACGTCGTTAGGGAATATTTAGATCTCGGTCACATGAAACCTGTTTCGAACCCTATTTTTAATCCTAATTTGTCTTGTTATTTGCCTCATCACCCCGTTATTAAACCTGAAGGGAAAACTACAAAGTTGCGGGTTGTCTTCAACGCTTCAAATAAGACTTCGAATGGGAATTGTCTTAACGATTGCTTATATGTTGGGCCTACTTTACAGGCAGACTTGGTCCTCTTGATTCTTCGGTGGCGCCTTTTTAGATTTGTTTTTAATTGTGATATTACCCAGATGTATAGGCAAATTTTGGTCGATTCTTCTCATACCCCATTTCAGCGTATTTTTTTTCGAAATTCTCCATCGGAGGACGTTAGGGAATATGAGTTACAGACTGTGACCTTTGGTGTCAATTGCGCTCCATATCTTGCGATTCGGACTTTATTACAGTTAGCGGACGATTCTGAAGCTGAGTTTCCTCTGGCATCACACATTCTTCGAAAGTGTATGTACGTTGACGACGTTTTGACGGGAACTCACGATGTTTCTACTGCTTTGATCGCTCGTGACCAGCTGATAGCGGCCTTGTCGTTTGCAAAGTTTCAACTTAGAAAATGGACTTCAAACGAACGTACGATTTTAAACGGTCTCCCTTCGGAACATTTAGTTGACGCTAAATTATTGACGTTTGTGGAGTATAGTAGCTCAAAGACTTTGGGAATCCAATGGAACGCTCGATTGGACTCTTTTTATTTTAATGTGACTCCTATGGGACATGGGTCAGGTTATACAAAGAGGGAAGTTTTATCTACGATAGCGAAATTGTTCGATCCTTGGTTGGTTGGGTCCTGTTATTGTTGTCGCGAAAATTATTATGCAGAAAATTTGGCTGGATAATATCAATTGGGATGATTTGCTTCCGCTCGCTACTGAAAAAGAGTGGCAGAAATTTGTTGCTTCCTATCATGAAGTGAATACTATACAGATTCCACGATGGATTCATTTTACTCCAGAAACTTCGGTTGAACTTCATGTCTTTTCTGATGCCTCGGAAAAGGCATACGCGGGGGTGATTTATATTCGTATTGAGACCTCTACCGGAGAAGTTCGGACACATTTGCTTTCGGCGAGGACTAAAGTGGCTCCTATTAAATCAATTTCATTACCGCGACTTGAACTTTGCGGTGCAGTATTGGCCTCTGAACTTTTGAGAACAGTGGTAAGTGAAATTGATATTAAAGTTAATCAGATTTATTGTTGGACTGATTCTACTATAGTCCTTTCCTGGTTAAAAAAGGCACCTTGTTCTTGGACCACTTTTGTTGCGAATAGAGTTTGTCGTATTCAGGAAAACGTTGGAAACCATAATTGGTACCATGTCCGATCTGGGGACAATCCTGCAGATTTAGGTAGTCGGGGAACTTCTCCCTCTGAGCTGGCGATTAGTGAACTTTGGTGGCATGGTCCACAATGGCTTCGACAAGACAGGGCTAAGTGGAATATGTCTGATCTTTCTTGCCTTACTACAGACATTGAGTGTCGGGTTGTTCGAACTCATGCTTCGTTTTTTACGGACTCCGGAGGAGCCGACGTATATGAGGATATTCTTACGAATTATTCGAGTCTTGATCGAGCACTTCGTGTTCTCTCGTATGTTTTGCGCTTCATTTATAATATTCACCCAGCTCATAAATCAGGTCGAAATCAGTATGTTGATCAAACGCTTTCTAGTCTTGAGGTGAAAAGAACCAAATTGCGTTTGGCCATTGTGGCTCAAAAATACTATTTCGCTGATGAATATAAATGTCTCTTGGAGAAAAAACCTTTATGTTCGAAAAGTTCGCTTATACCTTAAAATCCTTTTCTTGATAAGGATGGCGTCATTAGAATTAATGGTCGTTTAGCTAAATCGCCGTGTCTATCATACACAGAGAGGCATCCTATAATTTTGCCATATTCCAGTAGATTTACGCTACTTTTAACGGAATATACTCATTTGATTTCCATTCACGGTGGAAATCAGTTAATGTTGCGAATACTTCGCATTGAATATTGGATCCCACGATTAAAGTCTAAAATTCGTGGAGTCATCAGTCGTTGCAAACGGTGCATTATTGACCGGAAATGATCTGGTGTTCAGATTATGGCAGCTCTTTCTCCTGAACGAAGCACTATCGATAAGCCTTTCACTACAACTGGTGTTGACTTCGCAGGCCCCTTTGATATCAAGAGTTTCACTGGTAGGGCTTCTAAGATAACTAAAGGCTACGTTTGTGTTTTTGTTTGCTTTTCTACGAAAGCGATTCATTTAGAGGCAACTTCTGACTTTAGCAGCTTTTCACAGATTTATTTCGAGAAGAGGTTGTCCAAATACCATATTTTCTGACAACGGAACAAATTTTGTCGGCGCTTCGCGCGAAATAGAGAGAGATTTTAAGGCTTTTATAAAAGAAAGTCAATCGACGTTGTGTTCGGCGTACAACGTACAGGGTCTGTCGTGGAGTTTTATCCCAGCTGGGGCTCCTCATATGGGCGGTCTTTGGGAAGCCGGTGTAAAGAGTTTCAAACTACATTTTAGGAAAGAGGCACAAGCTTTTAAATATACATTTGAGGAACTCTCTACGGTTCTTTCCCGAATTGAAGCTTGCTTGAATTCGCGCCTTCTTTGTCCTATGACAGACAATCCTCAGGAACCGGTAGCCCTGACTCCTGGTCATTTTTTGATTGGTTCTCCAATTCTGGCCCCTTCTGAGCCTGCGATACACGACCCCCCTTTGAGTTTAGTTAATCGATTTCGGAAAATGAAGGCACTTGCTCAACTCTTCTGCCGTCGATGGAAAGAAGAGTATTTAACGAGCTTACATAAGCGATATAAATGGCAAAATCCGCAACGCGACCTTCAGGTAAACGACTTGGTCGTAGTTAGACACGAGCAATTACCTCCGACATCGTGGCGGTTAGGCAGGGTCATTAAAGTTTATCCTGGAAGCGATGGACATGTAAGGGTTGCGGATATACGTACTTCAAACGGGGTTGTAAAGCGACCGATCACAAACCTGGTCATTCTGACTAATTAACTTTAATTATCACGCTATTTATGTAATCGGTCTTTACAGGCCGCTTCGGGGTCCTTCCTGACCCACTATACTTTTTTATTTCTACGGGGTCCCTACTGGCCCACATACACAAAATACTTATTAAAATTTTCGTAATTTTAAAGTCTACGGGGTCCCTACTGGCCCACTTAACATAGCTTTTAAATAAACATTTATATATAAATTTTCTGCGTGGTCCCTACTGGCCAAATTAGTTGTAAGTGTTATTTGAAAAAAAAAAAATTGAAATCAAGCTCACATTCTTTTATTTATAAACTTAACTATACCTCTTGTTAGTTTAAGGATAATTTTAAGATTTGGTTTGCAACACACCTGGATGTTGCAAGGTGGCCGGCAATGTTTAATTACAAAACACTAATTTTTTGTCCTAGTATTTTTCGGCACCTTTGCCTTTGGTGGGTTAATGCTCTGTTAGAATCTAAATATTACTTCCCTTTTTGTACAACTTTGTTGGGAGTTTTTACACAGATTCTAGCGAGTAAAACCGTTAACGGGTATTAAACATTGTTGCTCATCACTTTAGATAAGTTGTCTCCTTTCTTGAGATATTCATTCGTTTTTTGGATACCTATTGTGCTCATCGTCACCGACGGCATATATATATATATGTGCACGGCGCATGTTGCGG
Source organism: Eustalomyia histrio (assembly GCA_949748255.1). Lineage (NCBI taxonomy): Eukaryota > Metazoa > Arthropoda > Insecta > Diptera > Anthomyiidae > Eustalomyia > Eustalomyia histrio. The sequence continues at coordinate 84,743,556 of OX456523.1, forward strand.
GGACGGGTTTTCGTTACACAAGTTACTATGAAGACATTTTGTTACTTTGGGGACTGTCCTTAAACTTTTCGTTATTCTACTGTTTACACTGAAGACATTTTACTGGACACAGCGCATTTTATAGGGACTTTTTTGCCTGTATATACAGATGTCTTCAAAGTATGGGCACGGCATATATATATATATATATATATATATATATATTCGTTCTACAAGTTACTATAAAGACATTTTGTTACTTTGGGGACTGTCCCTAAACTTTTCGTTATTCTACTGTTTACACTGAAGACATTTTACTGGACACAGCGCATTTTATAGGGACTTTTTTAGCTGTATATACAGAAGTCTTGAAAGTATGGGCAATGCATATATATATATATATATATATATGTGCACAGCACATGTTGCGGGGACGGGGTTTCGTTCCACAAGTTACTATGAAGACATTTTGTTACTTTGGGGACTGTCCTTAAACTTTTCTTTATTCTACTATTTACACTGAAGACATTTTACTGGATACAGGGCATATTATAGGGACTTTTTTGGCTGTATATACAGATGTCTTCAAAGTATGCATAATGAATATATATATATATATATATATATATATATATATATATATATATATATATATATATATATATATATGTGCATAGTGCATGTTGCGGGGACGGGTTTTCGTTCCACAAGTTACTATGAAGACATTTTGTTACTTTGGGGACTGTCCACAAACTTTTCATTATTCTACTGTTTACACTGAAGACATTTTACTGGATACAGCTCATATTACGGGGTCTTTTTTGGCTGTATATACAGATGTCTTCAAAGTATGCATAATGAATATATATATATATATATACATTATTCTACTGTTTACACTGAAGACATTTTACTGGATACAGCGCATATTATAGGGACTTTTTTGGCTGTATATACAGATGTCTTCAAAGTATGGGCAATGAATATATATATATATATATATATATATGTGCACGGCGCATGTTGCGGGGACGGTTTTTCGTTCCACAAGTTACTATGAAGACATTTTGTTACTTTGAGGACCGTCCTTAAACTTTTAATTAATCTACTGTATACACTAAAGACAGTTTACTGGATACAGCGCATATTATAGGGACATTTTTGGCTGTATATACAGAGGTCTTCAAAGTATGGGCAATATGAAGGCATTGCACATACTTTGAAGACATCTGTATATACAGCCAAAAAAGTCCCTATTATATGCGCTGTATCCAGTAAAATGTCTTCAGTGTAAACAGTAGAACAACGAAAAGTTTAAGGACAGTCCCCAAAGTAACAAAATGTCTTCATAGTAACTTTTGGAACGAAAAACCGTCCCCCCAACATGTGCTGTGCACATATATATATATATATATATGCACATATATATATATATATATATATGTGCACGGCGCATGTTGCGGGGACGGTTTTTCGTTCCACAAGTTACTATGAAGACATTTTGTTACTTTGAAGACTGTCCTTAAACTTTTCGTTATTCTACTGTTTACACTGAAGACATTTTACTGGATACAGCGCATATTATAGGGACTTTTTTGGCTGTATATACAGATGTCTTCAAAGTATGGGCAATGAATATATATATATATATATATGTTCATAGCGCATGTTGCGGGGACGGGTTTTCGCTCCACAAGTTACTATGAAGACATTTTACTGGATACAGGTCATATTACGGGGTCTTTTTTGGCTGTATATACAGATGTCTTCAAAGTATGTGAAATGCATATATATATATATATATATATATATATATATATATATATATATATGTGCACAGCACATATTGCGGGGACGGGTTTTCGTTCCACAAGTTACTATGAAGACATTTTGTTACTTTGGGGACTGTCCTTAAACTTTTCATTATTCTAGTGTTTACTCTGAAGACATTTTACTGGACACAGCGCATTTTATAGGGACTTTTTTGGCTGTATATACAGATGTCTTCAAAGTATGGGCAATGCATATATATATATATATATATATGTGCACAGCACATGTTTCGGGGACGGATTTTCGTTCCACAAGTTACTATGAAGACATTTTGTTACTTTGGGGACTGTTCTTAAACTTTTCGTTATTCTAGTGTTTACTCTGAAGACATTTTACTGGACACAGCGCATTTTATAGGGACTTTTTTGGCTGTATATACAGATGTCTTCAAAGTATGGGCAATGCATATATATATATATATATATAAAATGTCCTCAGTGTAAACAGTAGAATAATGAAAAGTTTAAGGACAGTCCCCAAAATAACAAAATGTCTTCATAGTAACTTGTGGAACGAAAACCCGTCCCCGCAACATGCGCTGTGCATATATATATATATATATATATTCATTGCCCATACTTTATATATATATATATATATATATATATATATATATATATATTCATTATGCATACTTTGAAGACATCTGTATATACAGCCAAAAAAGTCCCTATAATATGCCCTGTATCCAGTAAAATGTCTTCAGAGTACACACTAGAATAATGAAAAGTTTAAGGACAGTCCCTAAAGTAACAAAATGTCTTCATAGTAACTTGTGGAATGAAAACCCGTCCCCGCAATATGTGCTGTGCACATATATATATATCTATATATATATATATATATGTGCACAGCACATATTGCGGGGACGCGTTTTCGTTCCACAAGTTACTATGAAGACATTTTGTTACTTTGGGGACTGTCCTTAAACTTTTCGTTATTCTAGTGTTTACTCTGAAGACATTTTACTGGACACAGCGCATTTTATAGGGACTTTTTTGGCTTTATATACAGATGTCTTCAAAGTATGTGAAATGCATATATATATATATATATATATATATATATATATATTCATTATGCATACTTTGAAGACATCTGTATATACAGCCAAAAAAGTCCCTATAATATGCCCTGTATCCAGTAAAATGTCTTCAGTGTAAACAGTAGAATAAAGAAAAGTTTAAGGACAGTCCCCAAAGTAACAAAATGTCTTCATAGTAACTTGTGGAACGAAACCCCGTCCCCGCAACATGTGCTGTGCACATATATATATATATATATATATATATATATATATGCATTGCCCATACTTTGAAGACTTCTGTATATACAGCTAAAAAAGTCTCTATAATATGCGCTGTATCCAGTAAAATGTCTTTAGTGTATACAGTATATTAATTAAAAGTTTGAGGACGGTCCCCAAAGTAACAAAATGTCTTCATAGTAACTTTTAATTCACTGCGCATACTTTGAAGACATCTGTATATAAAGCCTAAAAAGACCCTATAATACGCTCTGTATCCAGTAAAATGTCTTCAGTGTAAACAGTAGAATAATGAAAAGTTTAAGGGCAGTCTCCAAAGCAACAAGTGCTGTGCACACATATATATATATATATATATATATTCATTTCGCATACTTTGAAGACATCTGTATATACAGCCAAAAAAGTCCCTACAATATTCGCTGTATCCAGTAAAATGTCTTCAGTGTATATAGTAGATTAATGTAAAGTTTGAGGTCAGTCCCCAAAGAATCAAAATGTCTTCATAGTAACCTGTGAAACGAAAAACCGTCCCCGCATGCATTACATATACTTTGAAGACATCTGTATATACAGCCAAAAAAGTCTCTATAATATGCGCTGTATCCAGTAAAATGTCTTTAGTGTATACAGTATATTAATTAAAAGTTTGAGGACGGTCCCCAAAGTAACAAAATGTCTTCATAGTAACTTGTGGAACGAAAACCCGTCCCCGCAACATGCTCTGTGCACATATATATATATATATATATATATATATATATATATATATATATATATGTGCACAGCACATGTTGCGGGGACGGTTTTTCGTTCCACAAGTTACTATGAAGACATTTTGTTACTTTGGAGACTGCCCTTAAACTTTTCATTATTCTACTGTTTACACTGAAGACATTTTACTGGATACAGAGCGTATTATAGGGTCTTTTTAGGCTTTATATACAGATGTCTTCAAAGTATGCGCAGTGAATTAAAAGTTACTATGAAGACATTTTGTTACTTTGGGGACCGTCCTCAAACTTTTAATTAATATACTGTATACACTAAAGACATTTTACTGGATACAGCGCATATTATAGAGACTTTTTTGGCTGTATATACAGATGTCTTCAAAGTATATGTAATGCATATATATATATATATATATATATATATATATATATATGTGCGCAGCGCATGTTGCGGGGACGGTTTTTCGTTTCACAGGTTACTATGAAGACATTTTGATTCTTTGGAGACTGACCTCAAACTTTACATTAATCTACTGTATACACTGAAGACATTTTACTGGATACAGCGCATATTATAGGGACTTTTTTGGCTGTATATACAGATGTCTTTTGAGTCTTTGGAGACTGACCTCAAACTTTACATTAATCTACTGTATACACTGAAGACATTTTACTGGATACAGCGCATATTATAGGGACTGTTTTGGCTGTATATACAGATGTCTTCAAAGTATGCATAATGAATATATATATATATATATATTTATATATATATATATATATATATATATATATATATATATATATATATATATATATGCATTGCCCATACTTTGAAGACATCTGTATATACAGCCAAAAAAGTCCCTATAAAATGCGCTGTGTCCAGTAAAATGTCTTCAGAGTACACACTAGAATAATGAAAAGTTTAAGGACAGTCACAGCAACAGCACATGTTGCGGGGACGGGTTTTCGTTCCACAAGTTACTATGAAGACATTTTGTTACTTTGGGGACTGTCCTTAAACTTTTCGTTATTCTAGTGTTTACTCTGAAGACATTTTACTGGACACAGCGCATTTTATAGGGACATTTTTGGCTGTATATACAGATGTCTTCAAAGTATAGGTAATGCATATATATATATATATATATATATATATATATATATATATATATATATATTCATTGCCCATACTTTGAAGACATCTGTATATACAGCAAAAAAAGTCCCTATAATATGCGCTGTATCCGGTAAAATGTCTTCAGTGTATATAGTAGATTAATATAAAGTTTGAGGTCAGTCTCCAAAGAATCAAAATGTCTTCATAGTAACCTGTGAAACGAAAAACCGTCCCCACAACATGCGCTGTGCACATATATATATATATATATGTATATATATATATATATATGCATTTCACATACGTTGAAGACATCTGTATATACAGCCAAAAAAGACCCCGCAATATGAGCTGTATCCAGTAAAATGTCTTCAGTGTAAACAGTAGAATAATGAAAAGTTTGTGGACAGTCCCCAAAGTAACAAAATGTCTTCATAGTAACTTGTGGAACGAAATCCCGTCCCCGCAACATGCGCTATGCACATATATATATATATATATATATATATATATATATATTCATTGTGCATACTTTGAAGACATCTGTATATACAGCCAAAAAAGTCCCTATAATATGCGCTGTATCCAGTACAATGTCTTCAGTGTATATAGTAGATTAATGTAATGTTTTCGTTTCACAGTTTACTATGAGGACATTTTGATTCTTTGGAGACTGACCTCAAACATTACATTAATCTACTATATACACTGAAGACATTTTACTGGATACAGCGCATATTATAGAGACTTTTTTGGCTGTTTATACAGATGTCTTCAAAGTATGCACAATGAATATATATATATATATATATAAACATTACATTAATCTACTATATACACTGAAGACATTTTACTGGATACAGCGCATATTATAGAGACTTTTTTGGCTGTTTATACAGATGTCTTCAAAGTATGCACAATGAATATATATATATATATATATATATATATATATATATATATATATATATATATATATATATATATATATATATATATATATATATATATATATATATATATATATATATATATATATTATGCATACTTTGAAGACATCTGTATATACAGCCAAAAAAGTCCCTATAATATGCGCTGTATCCAGTAAAATGTCTTCAGTGTATATAGTAGATTAATGTAATGTTTGAGGTCAGTCTCCAAATCTCCAAAGAATCAAAATGTCTTCATAGTAACCTGTGAAACGAAAAACCGTCCCCGCAACATGCACTGTGAACATATATATATATACTAAGAAGACATTTTGATTCTTTGGAGACTGACCTCAAACTTTACATTAATCTACTATATACACTGAAGACATTTTACTGGATACATCGCATATTATAGGGACTTTTTTGGCTGTATATGGTCTTCAAAGTATGGGCAATGAATATATAACGAAACCCGTCCCCACAGCATGCGCTATGCACATATATATATATATATATATATATATATATATATATATATATATATATATATATGCATTGCCCATACTTTGAAGACATCTGTATATACAGCCAAAAAAGTCCCTATAAAATGCGCTGTGTCCAGTAAAATGTCTTCAGAGTAAACAGTATAATAACGAAAAGTTTAAGGACAGTCCCCAAAGTAACAAAATGTCTTCAAAGTAACTTGTGGAACGAAAACACGTCCCCGCAACATGTGCTGTGCACATATATATATATATATATATATATATATATATTATATATATATATATATATATATTCATTATGCATACTTTGAAGACATCTGTATATACAGCCAAAAAAGTCCCTATAATATGCGATGTATCCAGTAAAATGTCTTCAGTGTATATAGTAGATTAATGTAAAGTTTGAGGTCAGTCTCCAAAGAATCAAAATGTCTTCATAGTAACCTGTGAAACGAAAAACCGTCCCCGCAGCATGCGCTGTGCATGTATATATATATATATGTGCTCGGCGCATGTTGCGGGGACGGGTTTTCGTTCCACAAGTTACTATGAAGACATTTTGTTACTATGGGGACTGTCCTTAAACTTTTCGTTATTCCACTGTTTACACTGAAGACATTTTACTGGATACAGCGCATATTAAAGGGACTTTTTTGGCTGTATATACAGATGTCTTCAAAGTATGGGCAATGAATATATATATATATGTGCACAGCACATGTTGCGGGGACAGGTTTTCGTTCCACAAGTTACTATGAAGACATTTTGTTACTTTGGGGACTGTCCTTAAACTTTTCGTTATTCTACTGTTTACACTGAAGACATTTTACTGGACACAGCGCATTTTATAGGGACTTTTTTGGCTGTATATACAGATGTCTTCAAAGTATGGGCAATGCATATATATATATATATATATATATATATATATATATATATATATATATATATATATATATATATATATTCATTTCGCATTCTTTGAAGACATCTGTATATACAGCCAAAAACGTCCCTATAATATGCTCTGTATCCAGTAAAATGTCTTCAGTTTATACAGTAGATAAATGAGAAGTTTGAGGACGGTCCTCAGAGTAACAAAATGTCTTCGTAGTAACTTGAGGAACGAAAAACCGTCCCCGCAACATGAGCTGTGCATATATATATATGTATATATATATATATATATATATATATATATATATATATAATGTGCACAGCGCATGTTGCGGGGACGGGTTTTCGTTCCACAAGTTACTATGAAGACATTTTGGTACTTTAGGGACCGTCCTCAAACTTTTAATTATTCTACTGTTTACACTGAAGACATTTTACTGGATACGGCGCATGTTATAGGGACTTTTTTGGCTGTATATACAGATGTCTTCAAAGTATGCGAAATGAATATATATATATATATGCATTGCTCATACTTTGAAGACATCTGTATATACAGCCAAAAAAGTCCCTATAATATGAGCTGTATCCAGTAAAATGTCTTCACTTTATACAGTACATTAATAAATAGTTTGAGGACGGTCTCCAAAGTAACAAAATGTCTTCATAGTAACTTGTGGAACGAAAAACCGTCCCCGCAACATGCGCCGTGCACATATATATAAAATGTCTTCATAGTAACTTGTGGAACGAAAAACCGTCCCCGCAACATGCGCCGTGCACATATATATATATATATATATATATACATATATATATATATATATATATATATATATATGTGCATAGCGCATGTTTCGGGGACTGGTTTTCGTTCCACAAGCTACTATGAAGACATTTTGGTACTTTGGGGACCGTCCTCAAACTTTTAATTATTCTACTGTTTACACTGAAGACATTTTACTAGATACGGCGCATATTATAGGGACTTTTTTGGCTGTATATACAGATGTCTTCAAAGAATGCGAAATGAATATATATATATATATATATATATATATATATGCATTACTCATACTTTGAAGACATCTGTATATACAGCCAAAAATGTCCCTATAAAATGCGCTGTGTCCAGTAAAATGTCTTCAGAGTAAACACTAGAATAACGAAAAGTTTAAGGACAGTCCCCAAAGTAACAAAATGTCTTCATAGTAACTTGTGGAACGAAAACCCGTCCCCGCAACATGTGCTGTGCATATATATATATATATATATATATATATATATATATTCATTGCCCATACTTTGAAGACATCTGTATATACAGCCAAAAAAGTCCCTATAAAATGCGCTGTATCCAGTAAAATGTCTTCAGTGTAAGCAGTAGAATAACGAAAAGTTTAAGGACAGTCCCCAAAGTAGCAAAATGTCTTCATAGTAACTTGTGGAACGAAAAACCGTCCCCACAACATGCACCGTGCACACATATATATATATATATATATATATCCACATACTTTGAAGACATCTGTATATACAGCCAAAAAAGACCCCGTAATATGAGCTGTATCCAGTAAAATGTCTTCAGTGTAAACAGTAGAATAATGAAAAGTTTGTGGACAGTCCCCAAAGTAACAAAATGTCTTCATAGTAACTTGTGGAAGGAAAACCCGTCCCCTCAACATGCGCTATGCACATATATATATATACTGGATACAGAGCATTTTAGAGGGACTTTTTTGGCTGTATATACAGATGTCTTCAAAGTATGCGCAATGCATACATATATATATATTAGGGCGGGCCAAATTTTTTGTCGATTAGAGCCGCCCCCTAGGATGATTCTAAGCAAATTTTGGTGAAGGAACCATAGATCTATCTTGATTTTCGAGTCTCCCACTTTTCAAAAAATGATTTTGTCCCTATAACATCATTTTGATTCAAAATTCGATTTTTTATTTATCGTTATATTATCTTTTTTATGTGTATATGGGGGGTTTTGGGGTCGAGAAATTCATTTCTGAGCTTTATTTTTACCTATGACCACCACCAGAGGGCGTTTCATGCATATTTTAACTATTTTTCGTCTATTTTCCGAGAAAAATTTTTCGGTAAAATTGATCTTTATTTTAATTTTTTCAACAGAAATTTAATCTAAAAATAAGAACATGTGTAAAGAAAAATGAATTTGGTGGAAGAAAAGCGAAATAAGTTATTTTTGAAAGTCTTCCTTGGTTTCAAGTCTGGGGTATTTTGCACGGCTTTCTGATGTAACTGCCATAACACTGTGTCGACTTTTTTCTAAAACAAGTTTAGAAACGCTAGCCAGCAATTGAACATGTCTTTTCGTTGCTTTTATGTGTACCGGAATTCTTGGATCAGGCAATGGTGGATCATCGTATTCTAAATATTCTTCGAAATGTTCATACGGAATGGTATGCGTAAACGGTGGTTCGAATAAGACATCATATTTATTTAAATCAATCATATTCGTATAATCTGTACAATTGAAGTTTATCAAAGTTTTTGATAAACTCTAAGATGTGACGGGTCGTACAGATTTCTTCGGTAGTGTAAAATTATCTTGATTGCTATGTTTTGTGTCTCTTTTTTATCATCAAATAACATCGCTAACAAAATATTTTCGGAATGTCCGTAATATGAATTGTCTTTAATGACATTATTCACAACTCCGCGTAGATTTGTATCCAAATATTGTGTCCAACGAATGAATTTGTAAAATAATACAATACCGAAGACCACCGAATTATAGTACTTGATGTTGAAGTGCATCGGCACATACACTTTCATTATGTATGTTGGCAGAATTTTCAAATTCTTTGATGGATTTTCAGTTGACACATAAAACCGCAACAATCTATTCGCCTTGGTGAGCCAACGTGAATGTGCTATTGGTCCTGGTTTAATGTGAGACAAATCCACAGGAACAACAACATTCGAAATTGCATTGTCCATTTTGAATAGGTAATTTGAATCGGTGGATAATTCAAATGGATCTAAATCAGGTGGCATGTTCTCTAGCACGATTATCACGAATTCATCTACAAGCTGAAAAAAAAGAAATTAGATTAATTAAATGCAATTTCACCATTTAATAATGGAAAAAATCGATGAGAAAAATGACAAATGATACATACCGGAAGATTTTCACACGTTTCAATTTGTTTGCCCAACGTTCCGGTTGTTGTTCGTGGTCCAGTGGTCGATGATCTGTCAAAAGTGTTAAATGACGAAATGGCAGCTCGTTGAAGTGCAGAAGGCAAACAAACCAATGCAGCGGCCTATTCAAATGCAATTCAAATCGACGCAAAATCCCATTTCTTACGCCAGTATTTGTTGGCTCACCATCACAGCATATGCTGATTAATGCATCGAGAGCGATTTCTTTTTCGACGAAGAATGCATTCAATGTCATCAATTTGTGATCAGCATCTTCATTTTCGACTTTTGTGTAGCCTATCAATTGAGAATTTGGTCCCTTCAAAACAACTAGATGTGGTTCTTTCACCATCCTTGGATGCAACTTCTCATCGATTTTTTCCATTGTTAAAGCATCATTTTTTCGGCTATCAAATTGGATGCATCATACTGCTTACGAAGCAATTCTTCTCTGCATTTGGCTTTTTCTCGACGCACTTTATTTTTATCCATGATGATAGGATTGCCATGTTCTTCTTTTACGTCAATGTCTTGCATAAGAGATGTTGCGAGTGCTGCTGCTATTCTATCAGACACACCAAATCGATCACACATCGCAGCGAAGTTCGAAGCATCGCATCTGGGAGTATACGGTCCTCGTTTCATTGGCGGAACATCTTGTGGATTTGAACTTGGCTCATCTGTATCAGTACTTGGTTCATATGCTAAATGGCTCTCTTCAACGCTTGCTGGTATTATTGTTGACGCTGGTGCTGGCTCTTCAACTTCTGACACGAATTCCGGTATCGTCAATCTTCTGACATTATTTTGATCTCGCATAAACTCTTTCAAATGATCTGGAATCAATCCACATGAGCATACTGCTGCCTTCAAGTCACATTGACATTTGCCGATTTAAAATAATTCTTTTGTAGATTGCACGAACATTCTGAATGTGGCGATTTTTGGATGTTTAGTTTCGATTTGATACTTGTCAATCAATGTACCCAATTTTTTAACAACACTTTTTTTTGTTAGAATTCAACATTAAGTTGACTCCAAGTTTCAATCAATTTGTGTGTTACGTGCGGTACGAATGTTTTATACGAAAACGATACGAATACGATGATCCACCATTGCCAGATCCAAGAATTTCGGTACACTTACAAGCAACGGAAAGACATGTTCAATTGCTGGTTAGCGTTTCCAAACATGTTTTAGACAAAAGTCGACACAGTGTTATGGCAGTTACATCAGAAAGCCGTGCAAAATACCCCAGACTTGAAAGCAAAAAAGACTTTCAAAAATAACTTATTTCGCTTTTCTTCCACTATATTCATTTTTTTACACATGTTCTTATTTTTTAGGTTGAATTTCTGTTGAAAAAATAAAATAAAGATCAATTTTACGAAAAATTTTTCTCGGAAAATAGACGAAAAATAGTTAAAATATGCATGAAACACCCTCTGGTGGTGGTCATAGGTAAAAATAAAGATCAGAAATGAATTTCTCGACCCCAAAAACCCCCCATATACACGTAAAAAAGATAATATAACGATAAATAAAAAATCGAATTTTGAATCAAAATGATGTTATAGGGAAAAAATCATTTTTTGAAAAGTGGGAGACTCGAAAATCGAGATAGACTTATGGTTCCTTCACCAAAGTTGCTTAGAATTGTACATAGAATCATCCTAGGGGGCGGCTCTAATCGAATTTTTCGGCTCCATACAAATTGGCCCGCCCTAGTATATATATATACACTCACACTATTATATTGTTAAAAACAACTTAAAATACATATTAAATTAATCGAAAATACAATCAAAAAGAGGACTACTGATTTTTTATCATATTCAGTCCATTTTGTTGTTTATTTTCAATCCTTGTTTAATAATCGGCAAAAGTAGTAAAAACAAGTAAGAGCGGCTAAATTCGGCTATGCCGAATCTTATATACCCTTCACCATGGTTGGGAAAAAACTGAAGTTTATATATGGACATATATGAAATGGACTGATTTATATACGGACGCCTTTAAGAGGAAATTAACCATTTAGTTTGGAGATAAAACTTGGACTCGGGAAGATTTATGGTTCCAGAAAATATGTATTTTAAAAAAATGTATGTTTTGGGCATAACTTTTTTGTATCTGAACCGATATTTCCGAGTTTTTCAGCAAATATGTTATACTAAAGATTTTCGATCTTTTGCTATATAAGACGTATCCATAGGTCATAATACAGCTCTAGAATAGTGTTTGTTGTTTGTGTATAAAAGGTTAAGAGGTGAAAGAAAAGAATTTCAACAAATCGTTAAAAGAAATCACTAGAACTGCATGTGTTTTATTTCTACAAAATAGTTTGATTTAGCTGGCAAATTTGCATTAGGGATTTTATTTCGCTTTTTTATTAGAAATATTTGTAATTTCTTTAGCTTAATTTTAAAAATTTGAAGGAAAATAGTTTATTATTTTTTTTTATAAATTATTATAAGTTATGACCTAAAATAGTTGCACTCAAAGGTAAATTATGTATAAAATTTTCTTAATATGTGAGAAATAAAATGGTTTAAAAATCTTTTTATAAATTCTTTTAAATCGGTGCAAAAAAGTAGAAATAAAACCGTTTGTATTTTGTTTGTATCAGAGGGTTTTTATACAAATTTTGATGTTTTTAGCCTATTTATGGATTATTTAATTATTAATATAAAATTTTATTTAAATTAATTATTAAATGTAAAAAAAAAACAAAAAATAAACAAAAAAAAAAATCTTAACGAACCCGCGACCCTTCCACCTGTGGTGAAAGGTATAAAAACGTTTGTATTTTGTTTGTATCAGAGGGTTTTTATAAAAATGTTGATGTTTTTAGCCTATTTATGGATTATTTAATTATTAATATAAAATTTTATATAAATTAATTATTAAATGTTAAAAAAAAAACCAAAAGTAAGCAAAAAAAAATAGTCTTAAGAAAATAATAAAAAAAAAAAATGTAAAAAAAAGTGAATTGACCTCACCGAGATTTGAACCTCGAACCCCACGGCCTTAGAGAAAAAAAAAGTATTTGTGACACAGCGTCTAGACAACTGAGCTATTGAAGCTCACACAAAATCATCGTCAATAGAGGTACATATATAAAAGTCTTCGTTCATTAGAGATTTGTTTAGTTTTTATTTAATTACAAATCTTTATATGTGTTTGTTGTTTGTGTATAAAAGGTGGAGATGAAAGAAAAGAATTTTAATTATTAATATAAAATTTTATATAAATTAATTATTAAATGTTAAAAAAAAACAAAATAAGCAACAAAAAAGTCTTAAGAAAATAATAAAAAAAAAATGTACAAAAAAAAGTGAATTGACCTCACCGAGATTTGAACTTCGAACCCCACGGCTTAGAGAAAAAAAAAGTAATTTGTGACACAGCGTCTATACAACTGAGCTATTGAAGCTCACACAAAATCATCGTCAATAGAGAGAAAAGAATTTTAACACATGGATGTATTGTTATGCTCAAAATTCTACATACATATTAAACAAAAGGGTGTGAAGATAAATACGAAGGTTAAATCCGTTTCACAACTATTGTGAATGATATAAATAAAAAACAAATAGTAGTGTCGCCAACTTTTTTTGCCTAGAAAATGCCAAATTTGACAAGAAAAGCGCTGAAACATATGGAAAAATAAAAATTTGAGATTTTACATGACATATTATTTTGGACAAAAATTTTTGGACATTTAAGAAAAATAAATGGGGATACCGCTTGTCTGTGGAGAGATATGAGGTAGTGGATTCCAACGATGTATTCATCTCCTCCAGAATCGCTCTAGGTTTCGAGTTTTGCATTTGACAAGAAAATTTATTTTTGAAATTTCTCATAACATTATTTAAAAATAAAATTTTTGGAACATTAAGAAAAAATAAATGGGGTACCGCTTGTTTGTGGAGAGCTAATGTGGGAGTAGATTCCAACGATGTATTCATCTCCTCCAGAATCACTCTAGGTTTCGAGTTTTGCATTTGACAAGAAAATTAATTTTGAAATTTCTCATAACATTATTTAAAATTAAAATTTTTGGACATTTAAGAAAAAAATAAATGGGGGTACCGCTTGTTTGTGGAGAGCTATGAGGTAGTTGATTCCAACGATGTATTCATCTCCTTCAGAATCACTCTAGTTCGAGTTTTGCATTTTAAAGAAATTTATTTTGAAATTCCACATAACATTATTTAAAATTTTTGGTCATTTAAGAAAAAAATAAATGGAGTACCGCTTGTTTGTGGAGAGCTATGAGGAAGTAGATTCCAACGATGTATTCATCTCCTCCAGAATCACTCTAGGTTTCGAGTTTTGCATTTGACAAGAAAATTTATTTTTGAAATTTCTCATAACATTATTTAAAATTAAATTTGTTGGACATTAAGAAAAAATAAATGGGGGTACCGCTTGTTATGTGGAGAGCTATGAGGTAGTAGATTCCAACGATGTATTCATCTCCTCCAGAATCACTCTAGGTTTAGAGTTTTGCATTTGACAAGAAAATTTATTTTTGAAATTTCTCATAACATTATTTAAAATTAAAATTTTTGGACATTTAAGAAAAAAATAAATGGGGGTACCGCTTGTTTGTGGAGAGCTATGAGGTAGTAGATTCCGACGATGTATTCCAACGATGAATGAATCAACTACCTCATAGCTCTCCACAAAACAAGCGGTACCCCCATTTATTTTTTTCTTAATGTCCAAAAATTTTAATTTTAAATAATGTTATGTGGAATTTCAAAAAAAATTTTCTTTAAAATGCAAAACTCGAATCCTAGAGTGATTCTGGAGGAGATGAATACATCATTGGAATCAACTACCTCATAGCTCTCCACAAACAAGCGGTACCCCCATTTATTTTTTTCTTAAATGTCCAAAAATTTTAATTTTAAATAATATTGTGAGAAAATTCAAAAATAAATTTTCTTGGTCAAATGCAAAACTCTAAACCTAGAGTGATTCTGGAGGAGATGAATACATCGTTGGAAGCTACTACCTCATAGCTCTCCACAAATAAGCGGTAACCCCATTTATTTTTTTCTTAAATGTCCAACAATTTTAATTTTAAATAATGTTATGAGAAATTTCAAAAATAAATTTTCTTTAAAATGCAAAACTCGAATCCTAGAGTGATTCTGGAGGAGATGAATACATCGTTGGAATCAACTACCTCATAGCTCTCCACAAACAAGCGGTACCCCCATTTATTTTTTTCTTAAATGTCCAAAAATTTTAATTTTAAATAATATTATGTGGAATTTCAAAAATAAATTTTCTTTAAAATGCAAAACTCGAAACCTAGAGTGATTCTGAAGGAGATGAATACATCGTTGGAATCTACTACCTCATAGCTCTCCACAAACAAGCGGTATCCCCATTTATTTTTTCTTAAATGTCCAAAAATTTTAATCCAAAATAATATGTCATGTAAAATCTCAAATTTATATTTTTCCATATGTTTCAGCGCTTTTCTTGTCAAATTTGGCATTTTCTAGGAAAAAAAAAGTTGGCGACACTACTATTTTTTTTTTATTTATATCATTCACAATAGTTGTGAAACGTATTTAACCTACGTATTTATCTTCACACTCTTATTAAACAAAGGGGTTTTACTGGAAAAATTAGAGGTAGTCCTGGTTTTTTGCTAATATCTCAGCCATTTATTAACCGATCTGTCTGATTTTTAATAGCAAACAGAAATGGATCACATGTAACAGAAATAAAAAAGAATCAAGTCCTCATCATGTCTGGGTTCTTCGGAAAACCCATTTCAACACACAGACGGACAGACGACAGACGGACAGACGGACATCGTTAAATCAACTTCGCTCTTCATATGGACCCAGAATATATATACTTTCTAGGGTCTAAGATCAATATTGTAGAAATTACAAACGGAATGACAACTTATATATACCCTTCCACCTATGGTGAAGGGTATAACAATAGAAATTGTTTAAAATAACCATCAATTTTTTACTGACAAAAAGTTAGAAAAAACTACTTTTGTGGTTTGTTTTTTTATTTGTATGTAATTACAAAACACAACACACAGATGTACGTATTTTTATTGGCTTTGTGTGTATGTATATTTGAATGATTTCCGAATAAAAAAAGTTGATGAAAGTCGGTCGTGTTTTTTAAAAGCTCCGCAAATATAAATATATTTTAATTAAACTTTAAATATATATTAGATAAATTATTTTAAATAATATAAAAAATTCTTACATTACACTGAACTATCTGTGCAAAATTAAAATATAAAAACTACAATTCAAAAGCACAAAATTAAATAAATAAATTAAACGAAAACCAAACAAACATCAAATACCTCTTTAAAAAAAAAAACAAAATCATAACAAAACAAACCGAAATTTTAAAACAACAAAAATACCTTATAAGTGCATCATAACCAAAAAAAAAAACCTCGTACAAAATAAATACAAAGTTTGAAACAGTAAATATTGAACATTTTAAAACATTCAAACAATATAAAAAATATAACATCAATAGCCAAAGTAACATTAAAATAAACAGTAAAATAAACTTATAAATGTCTTCCCCCGCTACCAAACGCAAAAACTGCTCCCCTAACACTTCAAAAACTCATTTTTTTTCTCCTGCACTTAAAACTCAAAAACTTGATGATGGCCCAATAACATTAAAATCTGTGTTAAGTGAAATGAAAAGAATGGAAGAAAGATTACAAAATCATGTTGAACTTATGTTTGAACGTTTAAGTACTGAGCTCACTGCAGTTGAGACAAAACTTGTAAAGAAAATAGAGAGTGAAATCAAACTTATTTAAGAAAGAGCTAATAATATTGAGGATCGCATTGCATCAATTGAGAGTGAGTTAACTACTGTTGATAAACTGAGTAGTGAAATTGATATATTTTAAAAAGGAGATACAAGAAATAAAATCAAAACAAACAAAAAATACAGTGAAGGAGATTTCTGCAGATGCCATTATTTTTGGAGTTAAATTTGATAATACTGAAAATTTAAAAAGTATTTTTAATCATTCGGCATTTATTAAAGTTTGGATCTTGTGAACAGAAAGATATTCCAAGTAGCTGTGAAGCAGAAAAACGGAGGAAAATTTGTTAGTGTGTTCTCTGCAAGGGGAAAAGTTTTTGTTCGACTCCAAAGAGGTTCAGAAGCTGTTCATATACCCGATGAGAAGGCGTTGGAGGCTTTTAATTAAATTTTTATTATATATATTTACTTTTTTTTTAATTTATACTTATATTTATTTAACTTTTTATTTATTTATTTAACTTTTCAATTTTGATTGACTCGTATTTATTTATATATTTTTTTTAAGCACAAAATGTGTAACAAACTTGTAAGGCTCTTTAGTTATCTTTCTTCATTTCTCTTCTTCATTCTATGGAAGCTATCTCAAATTAACGAAACTGTTTTTTCCCTATCTTTATATGTTGCCAAATAACATTGGTAGTCGTGTTAACGGAAATCATTCTGCTATGCTGAACATATTGTGTAAACAGCGATCAGGTCTTAATTTTGTAAATTTTAATGCGAGAAGCTTAAATGGGTTAAAGCTGGATAATGTACGATTTATATTTGAAAATTCAGAAGTTGATGTGATTTGTGTGACGAAAAGGTGGTTTGATCATGACATAGTGGATAGTCAATATGTAATTAATGGATATAATCTCTTCCGAAATAGTAGAAGGAATGGGAGGGGCGGAGGAGTTGCCATATATTGGAAAACAAATCTTAAGGCTAAAATTGTTAATGTTTCAAAAGATTCTGATATTGAATTTATTAATGTGGTTATTTATGACAATAATGTTAAGGTTTTAGTGTCACGTGTCTATAAACCTAATAGGTCACATACTCTAGAGCCTTTTTTTGATGATTTTAGAAACCATGCTATCGACTATGACCTTTTTATCACCTGTGGTGACTTTAATACTAACTTAGAGGATAATGTTAGTGATGAACTACTTGACTTTGTAAGCTCTGTTGGCTGACCATTGTTAATAATGAGTTTCCCACATGTTTTTCATCCAACTCTCGTCCAAGTTTATTTGATTTGATTATAATCTCACATCCTAACTTATTACTTTTATTCGATCAGATATCGTTTCTTTCTGATCATGATCTTTTGTTTTGCACGTTGAATATAAACCTAGCTAGGGATGAAAATTTAAGGCTAATCAAAGATAGGGATTATAATTCAGTTGATTTTCCGTCATTATTTGGTGAGCTTGCGGGCTTGAACTGGAATGATCGTTGGTATCAGCCATCCGTGGATGGAAAGTTAGATGATTTTCTTACAACATTGCAAGAAGTATATAATCGTCATGTACCTGAGCGTAGTTTTTCAATAAAAAATTTGTCTTGCCCCTGGTACACTTCAATTGTAAAACCAAAGACCCTTGAAACCAGGATGAACAAACTACAAAATTTTCAGCCACCCATGATGCCATGAAGCCATGATGCCAAATAATGCGACTACAAAAATTCTTAGCCGAGACCACAACATTCTTAGCCGATTTTCAGAAAAACTTAGTCTCTAGCAAGGGTTGTAGACCAAGTTCAGTGATTGTGATGTGAATACATACATGTTTGAATTGTTACAACCCTTGCTAGCGGCTAAGTTTTTTTGAAAATCGGCTAAGAATGTTGTGGTCTCGGCTAAGAATTTTTGTAGTCGCATCATTTGGCATCATGGGTGGCTAAATATTTGGTAGTTTGTTCATCCTGGTTTCAAGGGTCCTTGAAAAAACAGTCTATTCAATATCGTAAACATTGTTACAGCGTTTCGAAGAAAAAGTCTACCTTGATTAATAGAGCTGCTTAAAACAAAGCTAGAAACAATGCTAATCTTGTAGTCAGACGGGCTAAAAAGTAATTTTTTGCTAAAAAACTTAACGTGAATATACCTTCTGCCCAACTTTGGAAAAATATTAAGTCTTTAGGTGTCCATTCCAGTAATTCATCTGAATGCAAGTTAGACCCTGATAAACTTAATGATTTTTTTTGTAACAGTGCTATAATGGGAAACCATAATTTTAGTCCTCAAAGCTCACTTTTCTGCAATAATAGCCTTGCGTTTTACACGGTATCTGAGGCTGAAGTGACCAGGAATATTCTTGAAATTCGTTCTAATGCTGTTGGTGAAGATGGGGTGTCTATTAAATTTGTAAAAGTAATACTGCCGTATGCTTTTGGGTCACTAAAGCATATATTTAATAATTGCATAACAACGTCCATCTTTCCTAAGTTATGGAAATTGGGAAGAGTGATTCCCGTGGAAAAAATATCCACTACTGCTAATACAAGTGATTACCGACCAATAAGTATTCTTCCAGCTTTTGCTAAAGTTTTTGAGTCTCTTATGGCAGAGCAAATCACATCTTTTCTTAATATTAACAAACTTCTATCTCCATTGCAATCTGGATTCCGTGCTGCTCATAGCTGTACTACTGCCGCGTTAAAGGTAATGGATGATGTCAGACCTGAGTATGACCTGGGAAATTTGACTTTCATGTGTTTGTTAGATTTTTCTAAGGCATTCGATAAAGTTGATCATGTTATTCTTTGTCGGAAATTAGAGCACTATTTTGGTTTCACTGATGCAGCTTTAGTTCTTATGAAGAATACTTGACTGGGCGTGCTCAGAAGGTGATTGTAGGGAATATGCAATCTGGTTTGAGGGGCATAACTTCGGGTGTACCGCAAGGATCCGTTCTAGGCCCTCTGTTAATTAGCATTTTTATTAATGATGTGTTTAGAGTCTGTAAGTATGCTCGGGTACATGGTTATGCAGATGATATTCAACTGTATATTTCTAATCGTCTTGGTTTGATCGAAGATTCATGTTGCAAGCTTAATGAGGACTTAGATGCTTTAAAAACCTGGGCTGATACTAATAATTTGATACTAAATCCTAAAAAATCCTTCGTTTTACCTATCAGTAAATTCACACTGGATCGTACTTATTTTCCAACATTATATCTTGGTTCCTCCCCTCTGATGTATGTTGACAGGGCAAAATATCTGGGATTTTACATAAACTCAACCTTTTCATGTACTGACCACATAAACAATGTTGTGCGCAATGTTTTTTTTGTACTACGTAATCTACGTATGTCGTCTTACTTCACACCTGTCGAAACTAAGCGAAAGATTGTTGTTCAGTTAATACTCCCACTGATTACATATTCAGCTGTGGTATATAGTAAATTAGATTAACACTCAATGCACAAATTACAAGTGTCTTTCAATAATGCTGTGCGATATGTATATGGTCTAGCTCGGTTTGATAGTAGATCATCTTGGCGAAAAATGGTCCTTGGTTGTGATTTGGATGACTACCTTTGCATGCGTAACCTAATATTTTTACACAAGCTTTTGCAACAGAAAACTCCTTTATATCTGTTCGAAAAACTTATATTTGCTAGATCAACAAGATCCATCCATTTAATAATACCCAAACACAACTTTCTTAATACTAGTAGATTTTTTTTTTCGTTAACGCAATTAAGTTATGGAATGCTCTTCACATGAACATTAGATTTATTTTGGGAATAAACAGTTTCAAGAAAACCTTATTTGCACATATAACTTCCAACAATTAGCTCACAATGAATTTTTTTATTTTAGTTTTTAACTAATTCTATAACCTATTTCTTTTAAAGCACTCTTTCATTATTTTTTTTTTCTCAAACTATAGAGCCAGTTCATTAATTAAATTTCTTATTTTGATAACTTATTGTTATTAATTTATTCATATACTCATATAAATGACTTTATTTATGTAATCCCATTTGAACCACAAAAGAATTTTATTCTTAAGGTTCTAATAATGACGAAAAAACTAATAACTAACTAATAATTTTTATTGAAAAAATTTTGTATCTATACAAACTATTTCGGTAAAAAAACAAAAAAGAATTATATTAATTTAAATTTTTAGAAACAGAAAACATAAAATACTGAATGTCTGTAAATTTTTATAGTTTGTTTTTTGAATGACTGATTCAAATAGTTAAAAAATATATTTCTATGAATTTCAATTGATTCTTCATTTTAAAACAAACTTTACGTATTACTTTTTAAATAAACTACAGTCGGTAACGGAAAATATATTGTGATATATATATATATATATATATATTCATTGTGCATACTTTGAAGACATCTGTATATACAGCCAAAAAAGTCCCTATAATATGCGCTGTATCCAGTAAACTGTCTTTAGTGTATACAGTAGATTAATTAAAAGTTTAAGGACGGTCCTTAAAGTAACAAAATGTCTTCATAGTAACAATACAGATGTCTTCAAAGTATGTGCAATGAATATATATATATATATATATATATATATATATATATATATATATATATGTGCACAGCACATGTTCCGGGGACGGGTTTTCGTTCCACAAGTTACTATGAAGACATTTTGTTACTTTGGGGACTGTCCTTAAACTTTTCGTTATTCTAGTGTTTACTCTGAAGACATTTTACTGGACACAGATGTCTTCAAAGTATGTGCAATGCATATATATATATATATATATATATATATATATATATATATATTCATTATGCATACTTTGAAGACATCTGTATATACGGCCAAAAAAGTCCCTATAATATGCGCTGTATCCAGTAAAATGTCTTCAGTATATATAGTAGATTAATAAAAAGTTTGAGGTCAGTCTCCAAAGAATCAAAATGTCTTCATAGTAACCTGTGAAACGAAAATCCGTCCCCGCAACAAGCGCTGTGCACATATATATATATATATATATATATATATATATATATGTGCACAGCACATGTTGCGGGGACAGGTTTTCGTTCCACAAGTTACTATGAAGACATTTTGTTACTTTGGGGACTGTCCTTAAACTTTTCGTTATTCTAGTGTTTACTCTGAAGACATTTTACTGGACACAGCGCATTTTATAGGGACTTTTTTTGCTGTATATACAGATGTCTTCAAAGTATGGGCAATGCATATATATATATATATATATATATATATATATATATATATGTGCACAGAGCATTTTGCGGGGACGGGTTTTCGTTCCACAAGTTACTATGAAGACATTTTGGTACTTTGGGGACCGTCCTCAAACTTTTAATTATCCTACTGTTTACACTGAAGACATTTTACTGGATACAGCTCATATTACGGGGTCTTTTTTGGCTGTATATACAGATGTCTTCAAAGTATGTGAAATGCATATATATATATATATATATATAAGCCATGCATATATATATATATATATATATATATGTATATGCATAGCGCATGTTGCGGGGACGGGTTTTCGTTCCACAAGTTACTATGAAGACAGTTTGTTACTTTGAGGACCGTCCTTAAAGTTTTAATTAATCCACTGTATACACTAAAGACATTTTACTGGATACAGCGAATATTATAGGGACTTTTTTGGCTGTATATACAGATGTCTTCAAAGTATGCGAAATGCATATATATATATATATGTGCACAGCGCATGTTGCGGGGACGGTTTTTCGTTTCACAGGTTACTATGAAGACATTTTGATTCTTTGGAGACTGACCTCAAACTTTACATTAATCTACTATATACACTGAAGACATTTTACTGGTTACAGCGCATATTATAGGGACTTTTTTGGGTGTATATACAGATGTCTTCAAAGTATGGGCAATGCATATATATATATATATATATATATATATATATATATATATATATATATGTGCACAGCACATGTTGCGGGGACAGGTTTTCGTTCCACAAGTTACTATGAAGACATTTTGTTACTTTGGAGACTGTCCTTAAACTTTTCGTTATTCTACTGTTTACACTGAAGACATTTTACTGGATACCGCGCATATTATAGGGACTTTTTTGGCTGTATATACAGATGTCTTCAAAGTATGGGCAATGAATATATATTATAGGGACTTTTTTGGCTATATATACAGATGTCTTCAAAGTATGCATAATGAATATATATATATATATATGTGCTCGGCGCATGTTGCGGGGACGGTTTTTCGTTCCACAAGTTACTATGAAGACATTTTGTTACTTTGGGGACTGTCCTTATACTTTTCGTTATTCCACTGTTTACACTGAAGACATTTTACTGGATACAGCGCATATTAAAGGGACCTTTTTGGCTGTATATACAGATGTCTTCAAAGTATGGGCAATGAATATATATATATATATATATATATATATATATATATATATATATATATTCATTGCGCATACTTTGAAGACATCTGTATATACAGGCAAAAAAGTCCCTATAATATGCGCTGAATCCAGTAAAATGTCCTCAGTGTAAACAGTAGAATAACAAAGAGTTTAAGGACAGTCCCCAAAGTAACAAAATGTCTTCATAGTAACTTGTGGAACGAAAACCCGTCCCCGGAACATGTGCTGTGCACATATATATATATATATATATATATATATATATATATATATATATATATATATATATATATATGTGAACAGCGCATGTTGCGGGGACGGTTTTTCGTTTCACAGGTTACTATGAAGACATTTTAATTCTTTGGAGACTGACCTCAAACTTTACATTAATCTACTATATACACTGAAGACATTTTACTGGATACAGCGAATATTATAGGGACTTTTTTGGCTGTATATATAGTTGTCTTCAAAGTATGGGCAATGAATATATATATATATATATATATATATATATATATATATATGTGAACAGCGCATGTTGCGGGGACGGTTTTTCGTTTCACAGGTTACTATGAAGACATTTTGATTCTTTGGAGACTGACCTCAAACTTTACATTAATCTACTATATACACTGAAGACATTTTACTGGATACAGCGAATATTATAGGGACTTTTTTGGCTGTATATATAGTTGTCTTCAAAGTATGGGCAATGATATATATATATGTGCACAGCGCATGTTGTGAGGACGGGATTTCGTTCCACAAGTTACTATGAAGACATTTTGTTACTTTGGGGACTGTCCTTAAACTTAAAAGTTTGAGGACGGTCCCCAAAGTAACAAACTGTCTTCATAGTAACTTGTGGAACGAAAACTCGTCCCCGCAACATGCGCCGTGCACATATATATATATATATATATATATATGTGCACAGCACATGCTGTGCACATATGCGGCGCATGTTGCGGGGACGAGTTTTCGTTCCACAAGTTACTATGAAGACATTTTGTTACTTTGGGGACTGTCCTTAAACTTTTCGTTGTTCTACTGTTTACACTGAAGACATTTTACTGGATACAGCGCATATAATAGAGACTTTTTTGGCTGTATATACAGATGTCTTCAAAGTATGTGAAATGCATATATATATATATATATATATATATATGTGCACAGCGCATATTGCGGGGACGGGTTTTCGTTCCACAAGTTACTATGAAGACATTTTGTTACTTTGGGGACTGTCCTTAAACTTTTCGTTATTCTAGTGTTTACTCTGAAGACATTTTACTGGACCCAGCGCATTTTATAGGGACTTTTTTGGCTGTATATACAGATGTCTTCAAAGTATGGGCAATGCATATATATATATATATATATATATATATATATATATATATATATATATATGTGCACAGCACATGCTGCGGGGACGGTTTTTCGTTCCACAAGTGACTATGAAGACATTTTGTTACTTTGGGGACTGTCCTTAAACTTTTTGTTATTCTACTGTTTACATTGAAGACATTTTACTGCATTCAGCGCATATTATAGAGACTTTTTTGGCTGTATATACAGATGTCTTCAAAGTATGCGCAATGAATATATATATATATATATATATATATATGTGCATAGCGCATGTTGCCGGGACGGGATTTCGTTCCACAAGTTACTATGAAGACATTTTGCTACTTTGGGGACTGTCCTTAAACTTTTCGTTATTCTACTGTTTACACTGAAGACATTTTACTGGATACAGCTCATATTACGGGGTCTTTTTTGGCTGTATATACAGATGTCTTCAAAGTATGTGAAATGCATATATATATGTGCACAGCTCATGTTGCGGGGACGGTTTTTCGTTCCTCAAGTTACTGCGAAGACATTTTGTTACTTTGAGGACCGTCCTCAAACTTCTCATTTAACTACTGTATAAACTGAAGACATTTTACTGGATACAGAGCATATTATAGGGACGTTTTTGGCTGTATATACAGATGTCTTCAAAGAATGCGAAATGAATATATATATATATATATATATATATATATATATATATATATATATATATATATATATATATATATGTGCACAGAGCATTTTGCGGGGACGGGTTTTCGTTCCACAAGTTACTATGAAGACATTTTGGTACTTTGGGGACCGTTCTCAAACTTTTAATTATTCTACTGTTTATATATATATATATATATATATATTCATTGTGCATACTTTGAAGACATCTGTATAAACAGCCAAAAAAGTCCCTATAATATTCGCTGTATCGAGTAAAATGTCTTTAGTGTAAACAGTAGAATAACGAAAAGTTTGCGGGGACGGTTTTTCGTTCCACAAGTTACTATGGAGACATTTTGTTACTTTGGAGACTGTCCTTAAACTTTTCGTTATTCTACTGTTTACACTGAAGACATTTTACTGGATACCGCGCATATTATATGCATTACCCATACTTTGAAGACATCTGTATATACAGCCAGAAAAGTCCCTATAAAATGCGCTGTGTCCAGTAAAATGTCTTCAGTGTAAACAGTAGAATAACGAAAAGTTTAAGGACAGTCCCCAAAGTAACAAAATGTCTTCATAGTAACTTGTGGAACGAAAAACCG
This sequence comes from Eustalomyia histrio, assembly GCA_949748255.1. Classification (NCBI taxonomy): domain Eukaryota; kingdom Metazoa; phylum Arthropoda; class Insecta; order Diptera; family Anthomyiidae; genus Eustalomyia; species Eustalomyia histrio. Next base: position 84,769,878 of record OX456523.1, read on the forward strand.
TCCCCGCAACATGCGCCGTGCACATATATATATATATATATATATATATATATATATATATATATATATATATATATATATTCATTGTGCATACTTTGAAGACATCTGTATAAACAGCCAAAAAAGTCCCTATAATATTCGCTGTATCGAGTAAAATGTCTTTAGTGTAAACAGTAGAATAACGAAAAGTTTGCGGGGACGGTTTTTCGTTCCACAAGTTACTATGAAGACATTTTGTTACTTTGGAGACTGTCCTTAAACTTTTCGTTATTCTACTGTTTACACTGAAGACATTTTACTGGATACCGCGCATATTATAGGGACTTTTTTGGCTGTATATACAGATGTCTTCAAAGTATGGGCAATGAATATATATTATAGGGACTTTTTTGGCTATATATACAGATGTCTTCAAAGTATGGGCAATGAATATATATACATATATATATATATATGCATTTCACATACTTTGAAGACATCTGTATATACAGGCAAAAAAGACCCCGTAATATGAGCTGTATGCAGTAAAATGTCTTCAGTGTAAACAGTAGAATAATGAAAAGTTTGTGGACAGTCCCCAAAGTAACAAAATGTCTTCATAGTAACTTGTGGAACGAAAAACCGTCTTCATAGTAACTTGTGGACGGTTTTTCGTTCCACAAGTTACTATGAAGACATTTTGTTACTTTAAGGACCGTCCTTAAACTTTTAATTATTCTACTGTATACACTAAAGACAGTTTACTGGATACAGCGCATATTATAGGGACTTTTTTGGCTGTATATACAGATGTCTTCAAAGTATGCACAATGAATATATATATATATATATATGTGCATAGCGCATGTTGCGGGGACGGGTTTTCGTTCCACAAGTTACTATGAAGACATTTTGTTACTTTGGGGACTGTCCACAAACTTTTCATTATTCTACTGTTTACACTGAAGACATTTTACTGGGTACAGCTCATATTACGGGGTCTTTTTTGGCTGTATATACAGATGTCTTCAAAGTATGTGAAATGCATATATATATATATATATATATATATATATATATATATATATATGTGCACGGCGCATGTTGCGGGGACGGTTTTTCGTTCCACAAGTTACTATGAAGACATTTTGTTACTTTGAAGACTGTCCTTAAACTTTTCGTTATTCTACTGTTTACACTGAAGACATTTTACTGGATACAGCGCATATTATGGGGACTTTTTTGGCTGTATATACAGATGTCTTCAAAGTATGGGCAATATATATTCATTGCCCATACTTTGGAGACATCTGTATATACAGCCAAAAAAGTCCCTATAATATGCGCTGTATCCAGTAAAATGTCTTCAGTGTAAACAGTAGAATAAGGAAAAGTTTAAGGACAGTCTTCAAAGTAACAAAATGTCTTCATAGTAACTTGTGGAACGAAAAACCGTCCCCGCAACATGCGCCGTGCACATATATATATGAAGACATTTTGTTACTTTGGGGACTGTCCTTAAACTTTTCGTTGTTCTACTGTTTACACTGAAGACATTTTACTGGATACAGCGCATTTTATAGGGACTTTTTTGGCTGTATATACAGATGTCTTCAAAGTATGGGCAATGAATATATATATATATATATATATATATATATATGCATTTCACATACTTTGAAGACATCTGTATATACAGCCAAAAAAGTCCCTATAATATGCGCTGTATCCAGTAAAATGTCTTCAGTGTAAGCAGTAGAATAACGAAAAGTTTAAGGACAGTCTCCAAAGTAACAAAATGTCTTCATAGTAACTTGTGGAACGAAAAACCATCCCCGCAACATGCGCCGTGTACATATATATATATATATATATATATATATATATATATATATATATATATATATATATATATATATATATATATATATATATATATATATATATTCATTTCGCATACTTTGAAGACATCTGTATATACAGCCAAAAAAGTCCCTATAACATGCGCCGTATCCAGTAAAATGTCTTCAGTGTAAACAGTAGAATAATTAAAAGTTTGAGGACGGTCCCCAAAGTACCAAAATGTCTTCATAGTAACTTGTGGAACGAAAACCCGTCCCCACAGCATGCGCTGTGCACATATATATATATATATATATATGTACAATGCGCACACAGTTTGCCAAAATACTTAAATAAAAACTCGATTATCACAATACCAATATTTTTTTTATTTTTAAAAAGTGTAACACAATCAAAGAGTACAGTGATAATATCAAAGTTATTATGGATAGTGAAGAACCATCAACATCGTCTGTGGTGTCTTCGCAAATGGAAGCAACAACATCAACAAGTTTTGACTCTATATTGACTAATATGCCTAATCGAGATATTGTTGTTTTTGGTTTATCAAGTGATTTAAATGATCTTAGTTTGCCTACTAAATGTGACATTTTAAAATATTATTTTTTTTTAAGTGATCGTGCTAAATTTGAAAACAAAATGTTCTCGTATAAAACTTTTACTCCTGATGTAACAGATAAATTGAACAAAATTTGGTGTAAATTAAATATTGAAATCATTAATAGAATAAGTGTTTTAAAAAAAATAACTGGTTTTCTTGATAAATACCAGAAACGTGTACAACATAGAAACAAAAGAGATGAATTTAAAGCATTTGTTGATTCAATAAACGAATTATTTTATATTGGCAAATGTAATTGCAAATGAAAAACAACAGAATGCTCGTGTGGATTGATTTCAGAACATCTAAAAGAATTTATTATGGACCAGCATAATGATAGAAAATTCACAATACCTGAATATACAATACCAACACTTACAACTGGTACCGATCATCCAAGTTACGAACCAAATGAATTACACATGGATGATGATGAAAATGAAGCAACAACAGAAGTTACAGAAGCAACTGTTCAAATGAGACCAGGTCATTATACTCCAAGATACGATGCCTTAAATTTTGCTATGATGTGTGATAGATTCGGTGTTTCAGATAGAGTCGCTTCATGTTTAGCAACAGCTTTATTCGAAGATATAAATTTTAGAGATGTTCATGGTAATCTTGTTATTATGGATAAATCAAAAGTGGCTAGAGAAAAAGTTAAATCTAGAGATGCAGTGCTTCGTACACGACATACAAATTCTTCCATAACTGCATTCTCTTTCGATGGTAGAAAAGATGACTCATTAACTACAGAGAAAATTAATGACAAATTTCATACCACTATGGTAAAAGAACCGCATTTAGTTGTTCTGAAAGAGCCCTATAATGAGTTACTTGGATATGTAAATTTGGGTAGTCAAGAAGATGGAAAAACCAAACACAGAAAACTGAATGAATTTTTCAACAATAAAACATTAACAGTTGATCAATTAATTGGCATATGCAGTGATGGTGAGCCAGCAAATACTGGAACAGAAAATGGTGTTTTACGATTATTTGAAAAACAGTTAAATAGACCAATTCACTGGTTTATATGTCTGCTTCATTTCAATGAACTGCCATTTCGTCATTTATATGAAGCATTGGACAAACCAGTCACCAGTGGACCACGAGCAGCAAGTGGAAAGTTATTCAAAGCTATTCAAGAATGTGAGAAATTGCAGGTATGTAACACTTTATTTTATTTAATATCATCATTTATTATCATTATTTATTGTCATTATTTTACTTTTTCGATTGGAATAATGTTAAGTAGCTGATTTTGATCCAATACCACTGGAGAATATGCCTGCAATTATGGATCATGAACATGAGCTCGAACTATCAACAGATGTTAAATATTTATATCAAATAGCTATAACAATTTCGAATGGTATTATTCCAGTTGATTTAGCTAACATTAAACCAGGACCAATTGCACATTCTTGTTGGATAACCAAAGCAAGTAGATTACTACGATTACATGTAACAACTAATACACCATCGACCAATTTAAAAACTTTGGCAGTTTATATTATTACAGTTTATGTGCCAATGTACTTAAATGTGAAGTTTTATAACTCTGTTGTGTACGGCAGTGCACTTTTATTAAAATTTATACGTTGGACACGATACTTACAACCAAACTTTCGTAATATTGTAGATGGTGTAATTCAAAACAACTCATATTACGCACATCCAGAAAATATCTTATTAACAATGTTATTTGATGATCGAAAAGCAATACGGGTTTGAGCTATCAAAAAGATTTTACACTATCGAGAAAAATTGTTCGATCCAACTAAGCTCAGAGCTTAAAAAAAATGTATCTTAAATTTCGATGCTACCGATTATGTGAATATGGTTGTAATGAATAACGACGATATATTATTTGAACCAGCATTTACTCGACAGATTCCATATGATCACTTGGTAGAATACTTAGATTTCGATGAACCACCACTGGCTGATCCACAAATTCCAATGCACATACAATGAACAGAAAGACATGTACAATTATTAACGAGTGTTTAAAAACGAGTTATAGAAAAGAATCGTGAAGGAGTTATGGCTGTGACATTAGAAAGTCGTAATAAAACTCCTCGAATGGAAAGTAAAAAGTACCTTAAAAAATAATATTACCACGTTAAAACATTAAATTGTAGGTTGAGAATAATATTTAAAAATAAATTGAATAAAAAATGTAAAAATAGTGTTTTTTGTTGAAACCTTGAAAATGTTGATTTTTTCAGATCGATTTTCCTACAAAAAGGAGTTTGAAAACAAAAAAATTTATCGTAATAAAAGTTGTTGGAAATTATCTAAACTTTCATAATCTGCAAAAAAAGTCGAAGAAAATTCAGAATTTATTAGTTAAAAGTTCATTTTAGGCTATTTTTCTACAAAAAATTCCTAATATCTCTATTAAAAATAAAAAATACAGATTCTGAAAGGTGATAAAAATACCTTTCAAACAAGCCCAGATTGAGAAGTCTACTATAATTCTATCCGATTTTATGACGAATTTAATTAAATTGTTCTATGTATATATGGAAAAACATATATTTTGAAATTTTGGGAGGCTCCAAATCCTATGGCCTCTTGAGCAAAATTTCTCAGAATCACCTATAGATTACGTTTTTGCTATACGCTTCATCAAAAGAAAATTGACATATATATATATATTTATATATATATATGCACAGAGCATGTTGCGGGGACGGTTTTTCGTTCCACAAGTTACTATGAAGACATTTTGTTACTTTGGAGACCGCCCTCAAACTTTTTATTAATCTACTGTATAAACTAAAGACATTTTACTGGATACAGCTTATATTATAGGGACTTTTTTGCCTGTATATACAGATGTCTTCAAAGTATGAGAAATGCATATATATATATATATATAGTATATATATATATATATATATATATGTGCACAGCGCATGTTGCGGGGACGGTTTTTCGTTTCACAGGTTACTATGAAGACATTTTGATTCTTTGGAGACTGACCTCAAACTTTACATTAATCTTCTATATACACTGAAGACAGTGAAACGAAAAACCGTCCCCGCAACATGCGCTGTGCACATATATATATATATATATATATATATATATATATATATATATATATATATGCATTTCACATACTTTGAAGACATCTGTATATACAGCCAAAAAAGTCCCTATAAAATGCGCTGTGTCCAGTAAAATGTCTTCAGAGTAAACACTAGAATAACGAAAAGTTTAAGGACAGTCCCCAAAGTAACAAAATGTCTTCATAGTAACTTGTGGAACGAAAACCCGTCCCCGCAACATGTGCTGTGCACATATATATATATATATATATATATATATATATATATATATATATATATATATATATATGTGCACAGCACATGTTGCGGGGACGCGTTTTCGTTCCACAAGTTACTATGAAGATATTTTGTTACAAAATGTCTTCATAATAACTTGTGGAACGAAAACCCGCCCCGCAGCATACGCTATGCACATATACATATATATATATATATATATATATATATATATATATATATATGCATTGCCCATACTTTGAAGACATCTGTATATACAGCCAAAAAAGTCCCTATAAAATGCGCTGTGTCCAGCAAAATGTCTTCAATGTAAACAGTAGAAAAAACGAAAAGTTTAAGGACAGTCCCCAAAGTAACAAAATGTCTTCATAGTAACTTGTGGAACGAAAACCGTCCCCGCAACATGCGCTATGCACATATATATATATATATATATGCATTGCCCATACTATATATATATATATATATATGCATTGCCCATACTTTGAAGACATCTGTATATACAGCCAAAAAAGTCCCTATAAAATGCGCTTTGTCCAGTAAAATGTCTTCAGAGTAAACACTAGAATAATGAAAAGTTTAAGGACCGTCCCCAAAGTAACAAAATGTCTTCATAGTAACTTGTGGAACGAAAACCCGTATGCATTGCCCATACTTTGAAGACATCTGTATATACAGCCAAAAAAGTCCCTATAAAATGCGCTTTGTCCAGTAAAATGTCTTCAGAGTAAACACTAGAATAATGAAAAGTTTAAGGACCGTCCCAAAGTAACAAAATGTCTTCATAGTAACTTGTGGAACGAAAACCCGTCCCCGCAATATGTGCTGTGCATATATATATATATATATATATATATATATATATATATATATATATTCATTGTGCATGCTTTGAAGACATCTGTATATACAGCCAAAAAAGTCCCTATAATATGCGCTGTATCCAGTAAAATGTCTTCAGTGTATATAGTAGATTAATGTAATGTTTGAGGTCAGTCTCCAAAGTATCAAAATGTCTTCATAGTAACCTGTGAAACGAAAACCGTCCCGCAACATGCACTGTGCACATATATATATATATATATATATATATACTGAAGACATTTTACTGGATACAGCGCATATTATAGGGACTTTTTTGGCTGTATATACAGATGTCTTCAAAGTATGCACAATGAATATATATATATATATATATATATATATGCATTGCCCATACTTTGAAGACATCTGTATATACTGCCAAAAAAGTCCCTATAAAATGCGCTGTGTCCAGTAAAATGTCTTCAGAGTAAACACTAGATTAACGAAAAGTTTAAGGACAGTCCCCAAAGTAACAAAATGTCTTCATAGTAACTTGTGGAACGAAAACAAGTCCCCGCAACATGAGCTGTGCACATATATATATAATATATAATATATATATATATATATATATATATATATATATATATATATATATATATATATATATTCATTGCGCATACTTTGAAGACATCTGTATATACAGCCCAAAAAGTCCCTATAATATGCGCTGAATCCAGTAAAATGTCTTCAGTGTAAACAGTAGAATAACGAAAAGTTTAAGGACAGTCTCCAAAGTAACAAAATGTCTTCATAGTAACTTGTGGAACGAAAACCCGTCCCCGCAGCATGCGCCGTGCACATATATATATATATATATATGTTGTGGGGACGGGATTTCGTTCCACAAGTTACTATGAAGACATTTTGTTACTTTGGGGACTGTCCACAAACTTTTCATTATTCTACTGTTTACACTGAAGAAATTTTACTGGATACAGGGCATATTATAAGGACTTTTTTGGCTGTATATACAGATGTCTTCAAAGTATGGGCAATGAATATATATATATATATATATATATAT
>OX456523.1:84777731-84820126 GCA_949748255.1 Eustalomyia histrio
AAAGTTCGACCAAGGACCCTTGAAACCAGGATGAACAAACTACATTTTTTTTAGCCACGCATGATGCCATGGTGCCATGATGCCATGATCAAGGACCCTTGAAACCAGGATGAACAAACTACATTTTTTTTAGCCACGCATGATGACATGGTGCCATGGTGCCATGATGCCATGATGCCAAATGACGAAACTACAAAAAATTCTTAGGCGACACCATGAAATTCTTAGGCGATTTACAGAAACATTTAGCCAAATGCAATGGTACAACTCCAAGTACAGTGATTGTGTTGTGAATGTATACATGTTTGAATTTTTTTTTTCCTAACATTCAACAAAAACACAATATTAATTATTATTATAACAAACAAATGGATATTTGATTGTTTTTGCTTAAGACAACAAACAAAACAATGGTAAACGTGAGTATGAAAGAGACAAAAAACACAAAACAACGGTAAACATGAGTAAAGATAAAAAAACCCATTTTAATAAACGTTTACATATTATTATAATATTTAAATTTTTAATGTAAATTTCTTAAATATAAATAAATAAATTCTTAATTTTACTAAAGAAACGTAGAATGAATATTAATTAATGAATAAACAATGATCCGCTGTGTCGTCTTTGTGTGGAGTTTAATAAGTTTTATTAGCAAATTCAGTTATCCAAAAATAGAATGACCTTAAAACGCAATATTATTTTGTATTTAAATAATTAATGTTTTTATTTTGTTTCCTGTATATTTGTATTGTAATCCTTAGTCTGTGAGGATAATTATAATCTATTGACTTAATAAAAAAAAAAAATTAGAAATATATTTTTTTAAAAATAAATGAAATCATATTTTATTAAATTTATCTTTAAGAATATAATGAATTAAAAAAGTCATATTTATCACAGAATTAAACAAAACTTAGAGCAAACAAATTATCATTTTCTTTCCTGAATTACATGGAAAATAGTAAAATTAAGAATTTATTTATTTATATTTAAGAAATTTACATTAAAAATTTAAATATTATAATAAAATGTAAATGTTTATTAAAATGGGGTTTTTTATCTTTACTCATGTTTACCGTTGTTTTGTGTTTTTTGTCTCTTTCATACTCACGTTTACCATTGTTTTGTTTGTTGTCTTAAGCAAAAACAATCAAATATCCATTTGTTTGTTATAATAATAATTTATATTGTGTTTTTGTTGAATGTTAGGAAAAAAAAAATTCAAACATGTTTACATTCACAACACAATCACTGTACTTGGAGTTGTACCATTGCATTTGGCTAAATGTTTCTGTAAATCGCCTAAGAATTTCATGGTGTCGCCTAAGAATTTTTTGTAGTTTCGTCATTTGGCATCATGGCATCATGGCACCATGGCCAAGGACCCTTCAAACCAGGATGAACAAACTACAACATTTTTAGCCACCCATGATGCCATGATGCCATGAAGCCATGATGCCATGATGCCTTATGATGTGACTACAAAAATTCTAAGTCGAGACCACAACATTCTTAGCCGATTTTCAGAAAAACTTAGCCTCTAGCAAGGGTTGTAGCGCAAGTTCAGTGATTGTGATGTGAATACATACATGTTTGAATTGTTACAACCCTTGCTAGAGGCTAAGTTTTTCTGAAAATCGGCTAAGAATGTTGTGGTCTCGGCTAAGAATTTTTGTAGTCACATCATTTGACATCATGGCTTCATGGCATCATGGCATCATGGCATCATGGGTGGCTAAAAATTTTGTAGTTTGTTCATCCTGGTTTCAAGGGTTCTTGCCATGGCATCATGCGTGGCTAAAAAAAATGTAGTTTGTTCATCCTGGTTCCAAGGGTCCTTGGTTTCGTCATTTGGCATCATGGCACCATGGCATCATGCGTGGCTAAAAAAAATGTAGTTTGTTCATCCTGGTTTCAAGGGTCCTTGGTCTCGACTAAGAATTTTTGTAGTCACATCATTTGGCATCATGGCTTCATGGCATCATGGGTGGCTAAAAATTTTATAGTTTGTTCATCCTGGTTTCAAGGGTCCTTGGTTTTAATATGAAAAATCTGAAAAAATGCATGAATTAAAAAAAATCAGTTTTTTCATGAAAAAAACTGAAAGGTCTTAAGCATCCCAAAAAACAGGGAAAACAGTTAAAATTTGCTATATGGGCAAATCCTGCGTGACAAACGCTACATTCGTAAGCGTTTTTGGATTAAAAAATGAAAATTTTTTGGTCTTTTAAAAGAGATACCTTTAACTGAAACATAGTGTTTAGTGGTATTTAAGTGTGCTTTCGAATGGCATAAAACTTAATTTATTAACAGGTATTTGTTGCGGAATAATTAATCACAAAGTTTTGTGAGGCACTCTACAAAAAATGGAAGTAACTTTGAAAGTTGAGGCAAGGACCCTTGAAACCAGGATGAACAAACTACAAAGTTTTTAGCCACCCATGATGCCATGATGCCATGAAGCCATGATGCCATGATGTCAAATGATGTGACTACAAAAATTCTTAGCCGAGACCACAACATTCTTAGCAGATTTTCAGAAAAACTTAGCCTCTAGCAAGGGTTGTAACAATTCAAACATGTATGTATTCACATCACAATCACTGAACTTGCGCTACAACCCTTGCTAGAGGCTAAGTTTTTCTGAAAATCGGCTAAGAATGTTGTGGTCTCGACTTAGAATTTTTGTAGTCACATCATTAGGCATCATGGCATCATGGCTTCATGGCATCATGGGTGGCTAAAAATGTTGTAGTTTGTTCATCCTGGTTTGAAGGGTCCTTGGTTGAGGTACGTTTTCGTAACTTTTAGCGAAAATCTAATACCTAAAAAAAATATGAATATAAGAGAATTCTAAAATAATTTATTTGCTGCCAAAAATTGTATCGTTTTTAATAAAAAGCCGTAGACCCTTTGTGACGTACGCTACGTGACGCACGCTACAATTTTTCCAGTAGTATATAAATAAACACCATTGAGTTTATTTTAACAAAAAAAAATTAATTTAATTTTTTAATAACATTTCTTAATACAGGTTTTTAACATTTTTAAACAACCAACTCAAAGCAAGTGCTATGTAGCCTTTAGGAAATACAATAGACAACTTTTAATATTTCTTCTAACTCCTGAAAAAATTCTAAATCATGTAAATTATATTTTGATGCTTTTCAAGACAAGGTTGCATTTTTTCGATGTCATAACAAAAGATAAATAATTTAACTCTAGGAATTATGCCAATAAAATCCTTATTATTCTACAACATTCTCTGTTACAACAAATTCCAGGGAACCAGAAACCGTTTACCATGACTTAAATAATAAGATACAATATAACTTAATAGAACTAGCTCCAGAAGTGTTTCTAGGAATATCTGATTACTCTTGGAATAATTTAAAACAAAAACTATCGGTGTTAAAACCGATAGAAAAACAGATTATATAGGGCAAGAAGTGGCTCAACAAGTCGATCTTAGAAACAGAAAATTTGCTTGTTAAATTACACAGGCCTGCGAAATTTTACTTTTATTTTCCCCTTCCAACAATTACTTTATTTTTTTAACTATCTAGGTATGTTAAATTAAAATGCAACTTTGTTTTTTTCTAGCACATCGAATTTTTTTATCGATGACATGCGTGTTTTAGATTTTTTTTTAAAGATTTTCATGAAATTAAAAAAGTTAAAGGATTTCAAATAAAAGTTTTACTTAAAAATGAACAGTATTAGTTAAAAATAATGCCAAACACGCTAAGTAAATCAAAAATATTTATGGTATTTAATTTATTTATGATGTTTTATCAAGGACCCTTGAAACCAGGATGAACAAACTACAAAATTTTTAGCCACCCATGATGCCATGAAGCCATGATGCCAAATGATGTGACTACAAAAATTCTTAGCCGAGACCACAACATTCTTAGCCGATTTTCAGAAAAACTTAGCCTCTAGCAAGGGTTGTAACAATTCAAACATGTATGTATTCACATCACAATCACTGAACTTGCGCTACAACCCTTGCTAGAGGCTAAGTTTTTCTGAAAATCGGCTAAGAATGTTGTGGTCTCGACTTAGAATTTTTGTAGTCACATCATTAGGCATCATGGCATCATGGCTTCATGGCATCATGGGTGGCTAAAAATGTTGTAGTTTGTTCATCCTGGTTTGAAGGGTCCTTGGTTTTATTCTGCATCCCTCTAAACTCCTCTTCAATATCTTTCTATGTATTATGATTTCTATCCCGTTCATCTCTCTTCAACATCCAGCAGTAATCTGCCATCATGTTTGCGTTCCACCTTCATTGGTATCTGCTCTCCATAACCATAATATCTTGGTGGAAACGCTCACCTTGTTTTTCACTTACGGCACCAATATTCTCAGGAAAGAAGTCAATATAAGAATGCAGAGAATGCAACTTTATACTCATATTGCAACCCAGCTTATTGAAGTTGTTGAGCATATCATTCACTATATTTTCATAATCTGGGCTTTTTCTATTTCCTAAAAAATGTTTCACTACCTCTGGAAATAACTTCCAAGCGTTCTCTTCGGTTTTATTCATGATTTTTTCAAATTTATCGTCTTGCATTAACTTCCTTATCACAGGCCTGACAAAAATGCCTTCTTTAATTTTTGCATCCGATAAATACTTAAATTTATCACAGAGGTACATGAAACAGGGACCTTCTTTAGGTAGTGCCTTCACAAATTGCTTCATAATACCTAATTTAATGTGAAGTGGAGGTAGCAGAATATATAACCGATCAACTAGCGCCTCTTTCACAACGTTTTTTATATCCAAAGGTGATCTTTGTGGCCAATCTTTTTTGATCCAATGTTGTGCTCTATTTCTACTATCCGATTCACAAAGGAAGTAGAGATATTTTGTATACCCTCCTTGTTGACATATTCAATATCTTTAGATCGCCGCATATAGTCCAACCATGATCCGAGTACTTTATTTTTGTTAATATGAATTCTAAATTTTCATAACATTCTTTCAAATGAATGGAATGACCGACCGGCAAAGAAGCAAAATTGTTACCATTATGCAGTAATACTGCTTTAAGACTTCGTTTAGAAGAATCTATGAAAAGTCTCCAATTATTTGGATTGTGTTCTACATTAAACATCTTGAATAATCCAGGTAAAATCTTTCTCTCTATTTCTATACCAATAAAAGCTCGTTGTAGGGCCCAGCAAGTTTTTTTCTTTTAGTCTTGAACCGAGTTATTCCGATGCATCTTTTGGAAGATTGAGATCTTTCACCAAATCATTTTGTTCACATTGATAAAATGGTTGAGGTGCTGTATTATCTTCATCACATTCATAATCAGAATCTAAAGCCTTTTGAGATAGTGATGATGTCGATTCTGCAGAACAACATAACTCTTGGTCATCGCGATCTTGAAGTGTAGGTAAAATCACAGAGTGCACTAGAAAAAGATATCCGGTTTTTATTTTTACCATTAAAGCCTTTTGGGTTTGTTCAGCAAAAGTAACAATCGTCTATATGGTTTTGCGGTTCCATCGAAACCATTGGAGTTTTCAAAATAAAAGTATGTTTATCTTCCCGTGACCATTTACGTAGTTCACAAACACAAGTTGAACACATTTTATGCGGCACCCATTTCTTGTCGTGGTTTTTTATCTTGATTTTAAAATAACTTTCATACAATTCTTCGATAGACTTAGAAATATTTTGTAATTGTTTCCGTATTACATAACTTCCACATATGTAACAGAAGTTATCTGGAGAATTACTTCATTTGCGAGAAGCCATTTGTCTTATTTATTTCCACACAAAAATCACAAAAATATCGACACAGCCTACATATGTAAATCGTAATGATTTTAATCGCGACAAAGAATGTCTTCTTATGACAAATGAGTATGTAAACGTCATTAGTACTATTAGCATGCACCGTTATTAAAGAAGTTTGAAATTAACACTAGTAATACGGGGTAATACCAAGGACCCTTGAAACCAGGATGAACAAACTACAAAAATTTTAGCCACCCATGATGCCATGATGCCAAATGATGTGACTACAAAAATTTTTAGCCGAGACCACAACATTCTTAGCCGATTTTCAGAAAAACTTAGCCTCTAGCAAGGGTTGTAACAATTTAAACATGTATGTATCACATCACAATCACTGAACTTGCGCTACAACCCTTGCTAGAAGCTAAGTTTTTCTGAAAATCGGCTACGAATGTTGTGGTCTCGGCTAAGAATTTTTGTAGTCGCATCATTTGGCATCATGGCTTATGGCATCATGGGTGGCTAAAAATGTTGTAGTTTGTTCATCCTGCTTTCAAGGGTCCTTGCTAAAACCTCCTGTATAGGCAGATTTTAAACAAAACATTTTAAAATGCATATTTTGTCCCAATAAGTCAAACACGTGTCTAAGTATTTTCTAAAAAGCACTATGACGTTAATGTTTTTGTATTTATTTATATTTACATTTTATGTACAGTTATAGCAAGGACCCTTGAAACCAGGATGAACAAACTACATTTTTTTTAGCCACGCATGATGCCATGGTGCCATGGTGCCATGATGCCATGATGCCAAATGACGAAACTACAAAAAATTCTTAGGCGACACCATGAAATTCTTAGGCGATTTACAGAAACATTTAGCCAAATGCAATGGTACAACTCCAAGTACAGTGATTGTGTTGTGAATGTATACATGTTTGAATTTTTTTTTTCCTAACATTCAACAAAAACACAATATTAATTATTATTATAACAAACAAATGGATATTTGATTGTTTTTGCTTAAGACAACAAACAAAACAATGGTAAACGTGAGTATGAAAGAGACAAAAAACACAAAACAACGGTAAACATGAGTAAAGATAAAAAAACCCATTTTAATAAACGTTTACATATTATTATAATATTTAAATTTTTAATGTAAATTTCTTAAATATAAATAAATAAATTCTTAATTTTACTAAAGAAACGTAGAATGAATATTAATTAATGAATAAACAATGATCCGCTGTGTCGTCTTTGTGTGGAGTTTAATAAGTTTTATTAGCAAATTCAGTTATCCAAAAATAGAATGACCTTAAAACGCAATATTATTTTGTATTTAAATAATTAATGTTTTTATTTTGTTTCCTGTATATTTGTATTGTAATCCTTAGTCTGTAAGGATAATTATAATCTATTGACTTAATGAAAAAAAAAATTAGAAATAAATTTTTTTAAAAATAAATGAAATCATATTTTATTAAATTTATCTTTAAGAATATAATGAATTAAAAAAGTCATATTTATCACAGAATTAAACAAAACTTAGAGCAAACAAATTATCATTTTCTTTCCTGAATTACATGGAAAATAGTAAAATTAAGAATTTATTTATTTATTTATATTTAAGAAATTTACATTAAAAATTTAAATATTATAATAAAATGTAAATGTTTATTAAAATGGGGTTTTTTATCTTTACTCATGTTTACCGTTGTTTTGTGTTTTTTGTCTCTTTCATACTCACGTTTACCATTGTTTTGTTTGTTGTCTTAAGCAATAACAATCAAATATCCATTTGTTTGTTATAATAATAATTTATATTGTGTTTTTGTTGAATGTTAGGAAAAAAAATTCAAACATGTTTACATTCACAACACAATCACTGTACTTGGAGTTGTACCATTGCATTTGGCTAAATGTTTCTGTAAATCGCCTAAGAATTTCATGGTGTCGCCTAAGAATTTTTTGTAGTTTCGTCATTTGGCATCATGGCATCATGGCACCATGGCACCATGGCATCATGCGTGGCTAAAAAAAATGTAGTTTGTTCATCCTGGTTTCAAGGGTCCTTGGTTATAGTTCAGTATTATTTTGGCCTCAGCACCAAAACAACATATAAAAATTGTTTTCAATTGGAAATAACAAAATGTTTAAGAACTGAAAAAAGTTGATTTTTCAAAAAATTTTGAAAGAATAGAAAAGCTTAAGTAAAAGCTGAAAAAGAAATCGTTACAATTTACTAGGAAACGGGCATGGGAGGAATATGCGTATTCAAAAGTTTTATAGACACCGACGAGGATTTCCGAGCTTTTTTAATAGAAGACCTCTTTAACTTTAATCCAAACCAGAAAATTAAAGTGGCAGCGACAGTTCTGTCAAACTTTGTAAATTTCGCAAAAACAATACAATATTTTTAAGAATTATTTATTGAATAGTGTTTTAGGACAGCTCTGGTTTATTTAGAAAACTTTTCTACTATAATTTCTCTGCTGTAAAACAATGTATACATTGCATTTTTCTGTTTTAGATTTAAGGGTTTACTAGAGCACTTTGTGTGCTTATTGGCAAAGATATACTTTTATTTTACATTTAACGATTAATCACCAATTTTTCCGATTAATCGTCCCGAATAACTGATTAATCAATTTTCGTAATTTTTCGAATAATGCCCTATAACCTGTTAACCTGCAATATTGAATAATTGGAAACACTTTTTAATGCAATTTTTGAGAAATCTCAAATCGTGACGCACGCTACAGAAATTAATATGATATTTTTATATTTTTTTTAATTGTAGAATTTTAATTTTTGTATTTACTTAAAGCAGTATATAAAATTGATTAAAATTATAGATGACTTGAAAAAAATAAATTTCATTCTACTCACAACATAAAAAAATCCTTATTTTCCGTGACGCACGCTACAACGCATGGACCTAACATTTCATAACTAATTTGTATATTTCCAAAATAGTAACAAACAATTTTTTAGTAAAATTGAATGAATAAAAATATGGCCTTCGATTGGACCATATATTTTAACCCTAAGATAATCATATAAACACCTAAGAAATGTTAATTTTTTTCCATAACATTAAGAGATATGAGGTAGTGTAGGATTTGGTAATAATTTTTGTATTAATGATTATCCAACCAGATTGATCACATCACAATCAGTCGGAAATGGCGTGGGTCTCTTCTGGAGGTAAGATTCAAAAGAGGTGTGGACATCGTAAGTGACCACCATCTACTTATAGCAAGTGTTCGTATCAAAGTGGCAGCAGTCAACAAGAATTTCCAAACAACCCAGCAAAGATTCGACGTAAGCAGACTTAGAAATCCCACCGTAGCCTCAAAATATACTACCGCATTACAATAATCCTTTGCATCAACCTCATATGAACAGCGGAAAGATTGGCAAACCACTAAACGTATAATTACTGAGGCTGCTAAGGCACATATTGGCCCCAAAGATCAGGGGCGTAAGCACTGGATATCTGACGACACCTGGGCATTGGTAGAAGAGAGAAAAGAGCTGAAAGCTGCTCTCAACTCTGCCAAAACGCGAAGCCAAAAAGCAAATCTTCGCGCACAACACACCATTTTAGATCGGCTGGTAAAACGCAGTGCACGCAAAGACTAACGCACATGGGTAAACAACATAGCCATAGAAGCTCAAGCGGCAGCCGACACAAATCGCAGTGGAGATCTCTACAAACTCGTCAAAAAGCTTACAAATAAGTCCAACGTATCTGGAAAACCACTCAGAAATAATGATGGCCTACTCATAACGTCCAAAGATGAACAACGTGATCTATGGGCCGAGTATTATTCCTCAATGTTACGAGTATATGTCTACGAGTATATGTAACTGTACCACCCATGGAAATATTCAAAATATATCCACTACTACACCAACAGTATCTGATATTATATCTGCCATTAAGACGCTCAAGAACAACAAAAGTCCAGGAAATGATAACATATCTTTGGAACTTCTCAAAATAGATCCTGAAACTAGTGCACAAATATTTTTTCCTTTAATAGAAGATATCTGGATAAATGAAAGCGTACCTGAAGAGCTTAAAGAAGGCAAAATAATAAAGTTTCCAAATAAGGGAGACCTAACTAACCGTAACAACTGGCGAGGTATCACTCTGCTCAGTATGGATTTTGTCCAAACAAATCATGTATTGATCATGTCAACACACTCAGAATAATAGTGGAACAGACGGCAGTCTCGTCTATATCTAATATTTATTGACTTCGAAAAAGCGTTCGATACTCTCAATCACAATGTCATTTTGGAAATCCCTGCAATGTAAAGGTGTCCCACAGAAAATAATTCAGCTCATTAAAAGCATGTATGTTAGTGCAAGTTGTCGTATTCAGCACGAAGGCAACTGAGGAGAAAAATGAATGTTGGTACAGGGGTACGGCAAGGTTGCGTGATGTCACCACTCTTATTTAACATTGTGTTAGATATTGTCATGAGCCATGCTATGTCTGATAATAGAGGTATTGGTTGGGGACTTCTAAATCGGTTGAATGATCAAGAATATGCTGATGACATTTGCCTTCTCTCTCACCGATACTCTGATATGAATATGCTACTGCAACGTCTCACGGAACTGGCCAATAACTGGTCTTAGGATTAATAATGGCAAAACTAAAGTGATTCGAATAAACACAGAGAACTCAAACACCTTTACAATTCGGTTAATTCGTTTTGCTACCTCGGAGCTGTCATCACAACATCAGGCGGTTCGGGTGCAGAATCGAATAAAAAAGATAGGGAACTCTTCAACTCTCTCTCTCTCTCGCCGTGTTAAACTAAATATCTTTAATTCCAATGTCCGATCTACTTTATTATACGGATGCGAAACGTGGAACGCAGCCCCTAGTGATTTGCATGCAAGTTTTTATAAATAAATGCCTTAGAAGAATTATACGAGTGTTTTGGCCACTATACATATCAAACAACAGACTATGGCATCAAACGAACCAATACCCCATAAATACTGAAATACAGAGGCGAAAATGGAACTGGATTGGTCACACCATACGAAAACCGGTCACAGATATTGCCAAAACAGTGATCGAGTGGAATCCTCAGGGCAGCCGTAGAAGAGGTCGACCATCTTACATGGCGAAGACAAATTGAAATCGAAGTGTCAAGAATGCAAACTAGCTGGAATGAAGTAAAAAACATCGCTATGAACAGATCCAGATGGAAAGATTTTGTTGAGGCCCTATGCTCCTTATAGGAATAAATTTTATTTTTATACCCTTCACTACAGGTGGAAGGGTATATATAAGTTTGTCATTCCGTTTGTAATTTCTACAATATTGATCTTAGACCCTATAAAGTATATACCTATATATTCTGGGTCCTTATGAAGAGCGAAGTTGATTAAACGATGTCCGTCTGTCCGTCTGTGTGTTGAAATGGGTTGTCCGAAGACCCCAGACATGATGAGGACTTGATTGTTATATATTTCGGTTACATGTGATTCATTTCTGTTTGCTATTATCTCAGCCAGATCGGTTGATAAATGGCTGAGATATTAGCAAAAAAACCAGGACTACCTCTAATTTTTTGAACGAAAACTGTTTATTTAATTCTATTAGCGATGATTCCACATGACCTTAATAGCTCAGTTGTCTAAACGCTATGTCACAAATGCTTTTTTTTCTCTAAGGCGCGGGTTCGAATCCTACACCCGGTCAATTCAACTTTTTTTTGTAAATTTTTTTTTTTATTTTCTTAAGACTTTTTTTTTGTTTTTATTTTAACATGTAATAATTAATTTAAATAAAATTTTATATTAATAATTAAATAATCCATAAATAGGCTAAAAACATCAAAATTTTTATAAAATAAGAAAAGAAATACAAACAAAATACAAACGGTTTTAAACCATTTTATTTCTAATATATTAAGAAAATTTTATACATAATTCCCCTTTGAAAGCAAATATTTTAGGTCATAACTTATAATAATTTATAAAAAAAAAATATAAACTATTTTCCTTCAAATTTTTAAAATTAAGCTAAGGAAATTAAAAATATTTTTTAATAAAATCCCAATTGCAAATTTACCAGCTAAATCAAACGTTTTTGTAGATATAAAACACATTCAGTTCTAGTGATTTCTTTTAACGATTTGTGAAATTCTTTTCTTTCACCTCTTCACCTTTTATACACAAACAACAAACACATACAAAGATTTGACATTTAAATAAAAACCAAACAAATCTTTAATTAACGATAACTGTTTATTTAATTATATTAACGATGATTTCGCATGACCTCATTAGCTCGGTTGTCTAAACGCTATGTCACAAATACTTTTTTTCTCTTAGGCGCGGGTTCGATTCCCCGTCTATTCAACTTTTTTTTGTACAATTTTTTTATTTTTTCTTAAGACTTTTTTTTTTGTTTTAACATTAAATTATTTATTTTAATTAAAATTTTAAATTAATAATTAAATAATCCATAAATAGGCTAAAAACATCAAAAATTTTATATACAAACGGTTTTATTTCTATTTTTTGCTCCGATTTAAAAGAATTTATAAAAAGATCTTTAAACCATTTTATTTCTCATATATTATTTTATTTCTCATATATTATTTTATTTCTCATATATTATTTTAGAGCTGTAATGTGACCTATGGATACGTCTTATACAGCAAAAGATCGAAAATCTTTAGTATAATATATTTGCTAAAAAACTCGGAAATATCGGTACAGATACAAAAAAGTTATGCCCAAAACATAATTTTTTTTTAAATACCTATTTTCTGGAACCATAAATCTTCCCGAGTCCAAGTTTTATCACCAAACTAAATGGTTAATTTCCTTTAAAAGGCGTCCGTATATAAATCTGTCCATTCCATATAAGCTTCAGTTTTTTCTCAACCATGGTGAAGGGAATATAAGATTCGGCATAGCCGAATTTAGCCGTTCTTACTTGTTTTAATCTAATGTTGGGGGTTAATCGAATAAAATTTTAAAATTAATCGAAAGCAATTTATTAATAATTTCATTTAGAAAAGGGAGCAATAATAAGTTCAGTAACATTCTAAAAATTCATATATTTATATAAAAACGTTAAGCCTGGATTAGTTAGACGAACGCTTACGCATATATTATACATTCAGTTTGGGTAACTTTTCTAAAAGACAACATGATTTAAACGTTAACGTCAGATATTTCAATTTACTATAGTAAGGCAATAAACTTTGGTTATTTGATTTAACCTAGCAGGCCTCAATGAGTTAAATGGGAATATAAAATCATTTATTTCCTTTATATCTTCATATGTAGTGATCTTTTCAAAATCTTTGTTCAAAAATTAAAAGAAAAATTACGGATTTATTAGCCTTTAAAAACTCCTGTCTCCGAATTTTGTTTTAAACTAAGGCATACTTGGGATTTTCTATTTGCATTGAAATTTCATTTGAGTCAAGCTATAAGAAGAAAGTTTGTACACATGTCCTCATTTACACACGCTGTTACACTCAAAAAAAAATTAACTAGAATTTAGAAAAATTAACTTATTTAGAGGAAAAATTTAAATGAAAACGGCTCCAAGGACACTTTTTACCAATATTTAATAAAATTTTCTTTGAAATTAAGAAACAAATTTTACTTAAAGTTTGGTCAAAATTTCTAAATTATAAAAAAATTTTACTACTGAGAAGTAAATTTTTATTAGAAAACATTAAAATTTTCTCCTAGTTAGTTCATACATCATCTAAAATTGTACTGTTAGTTAGGAAATGTTTCCTTGGTTTTAAGAAAATTTTATTTTATTTAAGTTCATTAGATAATTTTTTTACTAAAAACTAGGACTTAACTCCCTAAAAATAAAAAAAATATTTTCTAACATCAAGTTAAATAGCACTTCTTTTAAGTGAAAATCATCCTTATCCTGCTTCTATGGTAAAGGTAATATTTTTTACCATATATTTTAAAGTACTTTACACTCATTGAGTAGGTATTTTCCAACTTTCGGGGGACTTCCGCTTTGTGAGGACACTGTTCTTAACATGATTTTTGCTATACATTTTTGTCTTAAAATTAAATTGAATTATACTAAATTCATGTATTTAAAATATAAATTTCATTAGCAAAAAGGTAAACAAATTAAAAAAATGTACTGCAGGATATCCCGAAACGTAATAAATTGTGACAAAGTCAAATCCTTTTCGTAGTTAATTAACGGTTCTGCTTGAGAGAACTACAAAAAGCGACACAAATTCGAAATTTTTAACCCTTTGCTAACAAAATTTTAAAATATATTTTAAGCTACTTTATGTTCAATATTTAAGACTGTTAAGATTAGAGGTGGGCACGTGAGCCATATTTGACTCACTCTTACGCACGATCACGAACCGAAAATTACAATTATGCACGATAAATTTTTTAAATGGTTACTTTAATTTGTTTCCTTTAATAATATTTTTTTTTCTTGAAAACTAGGAAAAGTAACTAGTTTGAATTTAATTGTTTGTTTTTTTGGAAAAGAATTTTAATATAATAATTTAAACGTTTTCCAACAAAAAAATCCTATACTAAATTTTATTATTTTTTAAAAATTAGAAAACTTTTACTTGAAATATTTTATTAAAATATATTATTGAAATTTTTAAAATTTACCTGAACTAAGTTGCATGATAATTTTCTTAGAAATAGTTCATCAGTTTCAAAAATCAAGTAAGTTTTTATTTTAAAATAGGAAAAAATTTATTACTTTTTGTTTTTACTTGTCTGAACTAATTTTTAGAAAACAATTCTTCAAAAATTGAAAGTGAATTTGGAAATGGCTTTCTAAAATTTAGTTAATTTTACTACTCGCGAGCAAAAAATGAACACACACAATTTATCGGGAAATTATTATAGTTTTCTTTATAAAATCCATGAAATATGCTATATAGTTTTATCATTACGATGTCTGTCGTCTTTTTTATACAAAAATTCTGCTCATCAATATATTTGCCACTATTATTGCTTTTTAACCATAACTCCAGTTTTTAGGAGTGGAAATAAATGTAATGTGGAAAACTACAGACCGATTAGTAAAATATCTACTATTTCTAAGCTTTTTGAGATCATAATTTGCACCATTTTATCTTTTTTTGTAAAGCCAATTATTATTCAAAACCTACATGGTTTTGTTCATGGTCGTTAAACTTTGACAAATATAGCTCTCTTTATTCAATTGTGTATTGATGGCTTCGAAAATGGGAGACAAATTGACACAATCTATAGAGATCTATCTAAGGCGTTTGATAAAATTTCGCATTCAATACTTTTTGCAAAGCTTGAGAAAATAGGATTTCATTCCATATTTCTCAGATAGATGCGATCTTATCTAATTCACAGACTATGTTTTGTTACAATAGATGGCTTTAATTCTTCTGCATATGTGGCCACTTCTGGTGTTCCTCAGGAAAGTGTTATTGGTCCATTATTTTTAATTCTTTTTATCAATGAGATAGCTGTTTGTTTTTAAAATTCAGAATTTTTGTTGTACGCAGATGATTTTAAAGTTTTAAAATCTATTTCAAATTTCTCACGTTGTCTTTTATTACAGAAGAATTTATAATAATAATTTATTATAATAATTTATTTTCTTGGTCTAATCACAATAAGTTGAAATTTAACATTAATAAATGCTTTTAAGTATCTTTAATAGAACACAGTTTTTAATTGCTAATAAATATAATATTTCATCATTTTCCCTAACTTCTGTTAATGAAATATTGGTTTGATTCAAAATGAACGTTTGTGAACCCTTTTGATTATATTATGCCTAAAGCTTATGCTTTAATGGCTTTTGTTCGCAGAAATTGTAAAGAATTTCAAGACCCTTATACAAAGAAACTTTTATATTCTAGCATTGTTCGCTCTAAGCCTCTTTTATCTGGAACCCTTATTATATTGTTCACACTAGCCGTATTAAGCGAATTCAGAGAAAATTTATCAAGTATGCTTTGTCTTCTTTAGTATTTTCCGAAGAAACTCCATCATATGAATTTTAATGTAATTAAATTGGATTAGAAACGTTAGAAAAAAGGAAATCAAGTCAAGCTGTTATGTTCTTATATGATATTGTCAACTATGATGTTGACTGTCCATTATAAACATACCAGTAATATATTTACGGCAAACTGATTATTTTTATGTTTACCTTCATAGAAAAAACTATGCATCTAATCAACCAATTACAAGAGTTCTAAACTTATTTAATAAAATTAACAATAAATCCAAAGAAATAAATTATTTGCCATTAGAATTTACGCAAACTAAAAGAATTTTTAAAAACATTGTGAATTACTTAAAGGATTTTTTATATCCATAGACGAAAATAAACGAAATAAAATGGAAATATAAATTACACACTCCGATAATACAAATTTCGTTCCCCGTTCTATTCCATTTCGTTGGTATAAAAATGGGTCTATCTGTGGCTGTTTTATAAAAATAAACCCCTAATGATGTCTCCTGGACCTGTCCCATTTTTATTATTGCAGTATATTAGTACTCAAATTGAGCAAAACTTTTGTCTGTTTTGCCCTATTTCACTTAGCCAGATAGCGAAAAATGGAAAAAATTGCATAGCTTGGCAAAGCTTATACTCCCCTCCGACTATTCAAATGAGGTAGGTCCGGGAGGAATCCGAATCTGTTACCAATTTATGTGATAAACACACAAACCGGTAATGCAAATTTTGTTTCCCGTTGTATTTCATTTTGTTGGCACTACCTAGTGTACCCATGTCACTCGTTCTCCATATCATTTCATTCTGTTCCTCATTTTTTAAAATCATCGCGAGTCAGAGTGGGTATTTTCCTGATTTCAGAAGCTTGTCTCCATTTTAAATTATTTATCAATTGCAATTATTTGTTTTTGATTAATTACACTGTGCTAGTTCAAAAACGTAACAAGCGAATCCAATTTTTAAAACATCGGGTAAACTTGTAGAGACAACTACCGGGTAATAGCAAAGATATAAAACTAATATATATTTTACCAATAAATTGGGTAAATTTTAACAAATGGGTTCTTAAAAATTAGTTACATATAATATTTAAAATTAACACACGAAACTAGTTAAAGCACTAAATATTTTTAGTATTAGTTAAATGAAGAAAAACAAAATATTTAAATAGATCAGTGGTTCAGTAGAATAATTTTTAAATATTAGTCAAATCGATTTAAAACAAGTGTGACATATTTTTTTACTAACGTACTATGAAAAGTACATACATGAAACTAGTCATTTTTATTGTTTTCCACTGTATGTATCAGGGATGGACACGTGTATGTCACAGAGGGCCACATTGTTGCTTATAAAATGCCTCATAGCATCATACCAAGGACCCTTGAAACCAGGATGAACAAACTACAAAATGTTTAGCCACCCATGATGCCATGAAGCCATGATGCCAAATGATGGTACTACAAAAATTCTTAGCCGAGACCACAACATTCTTAGCCGATTTTCAGAAAAACTTAGCCTCTAGCAAGGGTTGTAGCGCAAGTTCAGTGATTGTGATGTGAATACATACATGTTTGAATAATTAAAATCCTTGCTAGCTACTAAGTTTTTCTGAAAATCGGCTAAGAATGCTGTGGTCTCGGCTAAGAATTTTTGTAGTCGTATCATTTGGCATCATGGCTTCGTGGCATCATGGCAACATGGGTGGCTAAACATTTGGTAGTTTGTTCATCCTGGTTTCAAGGGGACTTGATCATACATTTAAGAATAAAATAAAATCAACCATAATTAATGATTTTATGCTAACAATTCAATTCCTAAGTTTTATAAATTTCCTTGTATTTTTTTTACTTTTCCAGAACTGATTTTACAAGAGCTGAAAAAAAAAAACAAATGTATCAAAACTGTTTGCAAATTTCCTCAAATTTTTGCTTTTTTAATTTTTGATCAGACTTGAAAAGTAAAAATTGCGATTTATAGATAAATACTGGCAATTTAAAGAATTTATTTTTTCTTTTTAGAAATTTTCCTGTTAATTTATTCGCCGAATTAGCGGTTATTTTAGTTCTTTTTGATTAAAGTTTTTTTTCGAAATATAGGTTTTTCACAAGGGGTGTACCAAGTGTTGTACTGTGCTATTGAAAACCAAGTTGCTCAAATTTAATTTAAAACTAAGCAACAATATATGATAGGAAGACACAAAATTTGTACCTATGTTATGTTTAAGTGTACTGACAAAAAAAAAACAGAAAACCATCGTTATAGTAGTGAAATAAAATTGTTAGCAACTCTGTTTATATATATATATATATATATATATATATATATATATATATGTGCACAGCTCATGTTTCGGGGACTTGTTTTCGTTCCACAAGTTACTATGAAGACATTTTGTTACTTTGGGGACTGTCCTTAAACTTTTCGTTATTCTAGTGTTTACTCTGAAGACATTTTACTGGACACAGCGCATTTTATAGGGACATTTTTGGCTGTATATACAGATGTCTTCAAAGTATGGGTAATGCATATATATATATATATATGTGCACAGCACATATTGCGGGGACGGGTTTTCGTTCCACAAGTTACTATGAAGACATTTTGTTACTTTGGGGACTGTCCTTAAACTTTTCATTATTCTAGTGTTTACTTTGAAGACATTTTACTGGACACAGCGCATTTTATAGGGACTTTTTTGGCTGTATATACAGATGTCTTCAAAGTATGGGCAATGCATATATATATATATATATATATATATATATATATATATATATATATATATATATATATATATATATGTGCACGGCGCATGTTGCGGGGACGGTTTTTCGTTTCACAAGTTACTATGAAGACATTTTGGTACTTTGGGGACTGTCCTTAAACTTTTCGTTATTCTACTGTTTACACTGAAGACATTTTACTGGATACAGCGAATATTATAGGGACTTTTTTGGCTGTATATACAGATGTCTTCAAAGTATGGGCAATGAATATATATATATATATATATAAGTGCACAGCGCATGTTGCGGGGACGGGTTTTCGTTCCACAAGTTACTATGAAGACATTTTGGTACTTTGGGGACCGTCCTCAAACTTATAATTATTCTACTGTTTACACTGAAGACATTTTACTGCATACGGCGCATATTATAGGGACTTTTTTGGCTGTATATACAGATGTCTCCAAAGTATGCGAAATGAATATATATATATATATATATATATATATATATATATGTGCACAACACATGTTGCGGGGACATATATATATATATATATATATATGTGCACAGCACATGTTGCGGGGACGGGTTTTCGTTCCACAAGTTACTATGAAGACATTTTGTTACTTTAGGGACTGTCCACAAAGTTTTCATTATTCTACTGTTTACACTGAAGACATTTTACTGCATACAGAGCATATTATAGGGACTTTTTTGGCTGTATATACAGATGTCCTCAAAGTATGCGCGATGAATATATATATATATATATATATGTGCACAGCACATATTGCGGGGACGGGTTTTCGTTCCACAAGTTACTATGAAGACATTTTGTTTCTTTGGGGACTGTCCTTAAACTTTTCGTTATTCTAGTGTTTACTCTGAAGACATTTTACTGGACACAGCGCATTTTAAAGGGACTTTTTTGGCTGTATATACAGATGTCTTCAAAGTGTGGGCAATGCATATATATATATATATATATATATATATATATATATGTGCACAGCACATGTTGCGGGGACGGGTTTTCATTCCACAAGTTACTATGAAGACATTTTGTTACTTTGGGGACTGTCCTTAAACTTTTCATTATTCTAGTGTGTACTCTGAAGACATTTTACTGGACACAGCGCATTTCACATACTTTGAAGACATCTGTATATACAGCCAAAAAAGTCCCTATAAAATGCGCTGTGTCCAGTAAAATGTCTTCAGAGTAAACACTAGAATAACGAAAAGTTTAAGGACAGTCCCCAAAGTAACAAAATGTCTTCATAGTAACTTGTGGAACGAAAACCCGCCCCGTAATATGTGCTGTGCACATATATATATATATATATATATATATTTATATATATATATATATATATGTGCATAGCGCATGTTGCGGGGACGGGTTTTCGTTCCACAAGTTACTATGAAGACATTTTATTACTTTGGGGACTGTCCACAAACTTTTCATTATTCTACTGTTTACACTGAAGACATTTTACTGGATACAGCTCATATTACGGGGTCTTTTTTGGCTGTATATACAGATGACTTCAAAGTATGTGAAATGCATATATATATATATATATATATATATATATGTGCACAGCGCATGTTGTGGGGACGGGATTTCGTTCCACAAGTTACTATGAAGACATTTTGTTACTTTGGGGACTGTCCTTAAACTTTTCGTTATTCTCGTGTTTACTCTGAAGACATTTTACTGGATACAGCGCATATTATATATATATGTGCACAGCGCATGTTGCGGGGACGGGTTTTTGTTCCACAAGTTACTATGAAGACATTTTGGTACTTTGGGGACCGACCTCAAACTTTTAATTATTCTACTGTTTACACTGAAGACATTTTACTGGATACGGCGCATATTATAGGGACTTTTTTGGCTGTATATACAGATGTCTTCAAAGTATGCGAAATGAATATATATATATATATATATATATATATATATATATATATATATATATATATATATATATATATATATATATATATATATATATATATATATATATATATATATATATATATATATATAATATATATATATATGTGCACAGCACATGTTGCGGGGACGGTTTTTCGTTCCACAAGTTACTATGAAGACATTTTGTTACTTTGGGGACTGTCCTTAAACTTTTCGTTATTCTACTGTTTACACTGAAGACA
Source organism: Eustalomyia histrio (assembly GCA_949748255.1). Classification (NCBI taxonomy): domain Eukaryota; kingdom Metazoa; phylum Arthropoda; class Insecta; order Diptera; family Anthomyiidae; genus Eustalomyia; species Eustalomyia histrio. Next base: position 84,798,430 of record OX456523.1, read on the forward strand.
TTTTACTGGATACAGCGCATATTATAGGGACTTTTTTGGCTGTATATACAGATGTCTTCAAAGTATGGGCAATGAATATATATATATATATATATATATATATATATATATATATGTGCACAGCGCATGTTGCGGGGGACGGGTTTTCGTTCCACAAGTTACTATGAAGACATTTCGGTACTTTGGGGACCGTCCTCAAATTTTAATTATTCTACTGTTTACACTGAAGACATTTTACTGGATACGGCGCATTTTATAGGGACTTTTTTGGCTGTATATACAGATGTCTTCAAAGTATGGGCAATGCATATATATATATATATATATATATATATATATATTATATATATATGCACGGCGCATGTTGCGGGGACGGTTTTTCGTTCCACAAGTTACTATGAAGACATTTTGTTACTTTGAAGACTGTCCTTAAACTTTTCGTTATTCTACTGTTTACACGGCGCATGTTGCGGGGACGGTTTTTCGTTCCACAAGTTACTATGAAGACATTTTGTTACTTTGAAGACTGTCCTTAAACTTTTCGTTATTCTACTGTTTACACGGCGCATGTTGCGGGGACGGTTTTTCGTTCCACAAGTTACTATGAAGACATTTTGTTACTTTGAAGACTGTCCTTAAACTTTTCGTTATTCTACTGTTTACACTGAAGACATTTTACTGGATACAGCGCATATTACAGGGACTTTTTTGGCTGTATATACAGATGTCTTCAAAGTATGGGCAATGAATATATATATATATATATATATATATATATATATATATATATATATATATATATATATATATATATTCATCGCGCATACTTTGAGGACATCTGTATATACAGCCAAAAAAGTCCCTATAATATGCTCTGTATGCAGTAAAATGTCTTCAGTGTAAACAGTAGAATAATGAAAATTTTGTGGACAGTCCCCAAAGTAACAAAATGTCTTCATAGTAACTTGTGGAACGAAAACCCGTCCCCGCAAGATGCGCCATGCACATATATATATATATATATATATATATATATATATATACATATATATTTGATTAATTAATTTAATGACTCCCATAAAAATGTGTTCAACTTTATCTCTTGTTAAGCAAAAAAATATGTGACTAGTTTTTAATGTAAGAACTTTTTCAAGAAAAATAAGTAGAGTTTCACCTTTAATTTTTTTATAATTTTACTTTTTTATGTACTTGAACGGAATTTTTTTAAAATCTATGAATAGTAAAAACTTTAAATGTATTAAAAGTATCATATAAATTTGTACCTATGCTATGTATCCTATAAATTTTAATCCAAAAATCAAAGCAACGTTTTTTAAATTATAGATTAGTAGGTCAATATAGAAATAGGATGACACAAAATGGAACATACATAACTGAATCACGAATTTTTAAATCTTTGACATATGTCCCTGGATTATCAGAGAGATTGGCGAGATCTAACATCTTTGATAAAGGGAAATATGGAATAGCTATCGTAATTTAAATACATTAGGGAAATTATTTAGCAAAACTAAAGATAGAATTGATAAGTGGGATATGTCAAATTTAGTTTACAAGATACCTTGTCAGGGTAATGATCAGGAAAATTGTGATAAGGTATATATAGGAACGACAAAGAATAAATTAAAGACCAGGATTTCAGGACATAAATCAGACCAAAAACATAGAAATATTAATTCGGAAAAAACCGCATTGTCATCTCATTGTTCTATATTAAATCACCATCCTAACTTTGAAAATGTTTCAATATTAAGAACAGAAAATAATTATAAAAAACGTTATATGTTAGAAATGTTAGAAATCATTAATACACCTTTGACACAGAGAATGAACTTTAAAGCTGACACAGAAAATTTAGCTCAGAATTATAGATATTTAATTAGTAAAAAATTAGGAAACTTAAATGTATAGATATGTTTTTAATAACTATAATAATTTAATTTCATAATGTTATTTTATTTTATAAACAACATTTATTATGTTCAATTTCATAAATTAAAGTATTAAACCAATATGAAAATATTTTTTACGGGCTTTAGCAGGAAAATGTTGTTTATAAAATTACCACTTCTATTTGTTTTAAATGTTAATTTAATTTTTTAAATTTTTTAAAAATTTAATTTGTATTTACATGTTAAATAGTTTTTATATTTAAATGTTAAATATTTTTTTGTTTGTCAACTTTTTTATAATTATTAAAATTTTGTTTTCCTGAAGATGCTAACAAATTGTTAGCGAAATATCGAAAATAAAATAAGAAATTTTATATAAAAAAAAGAAAAAGATCTTTAGCTTAAAAAATTGAATATTAGATTAAAAATTTCAAAAATATGAGAAGTAATGGATTAAAAATTTTTGTGGGCCGCATTTGCCCATCGTTGGTAAATGGACAACATGACGTATAGCAGACTTCGCCAATATACAATCAACTATGGTAAAATGTATGCACGGTAAAGTGTATAATACGTATAAATCTAAACAAATTTTTGATTTTTGGTAAGAACACTTAGGCAGAACGTACTGTACAAATATATTTGTTGCCATTTCGTAACACACACACATATTTTTATACCCTTCACCACAGGTTGTGAAAAAGGGTATATATAAGTTTGTCATTCCGTTTGTAATTTCTTCAATATCGATCTTAGACCCTACAAAGTATATATATTCTGGGTCCTTATGAAGAGCGAAGTTGATTTAACGATGTCTGTCTGTGTGTTGAAATGGCTTTTCCGAAGACCCCAGAAATGATGAGGACTTGCTTGTTACATATTTTTGTCACATGTGATCCATTTCTGTTTGCTATTGAAATTCAGCCAGATCGGTTATTAAATGGCTGAGGTATGTGCAAAAACCACGACTACCTCTAATTTTTTCCATAAAATCCCTTTATTTAATTCAATTTTACGCATAAGAAATACATTCATTTGTTGAACTTCTTTTCTTTCACCTTTTATACACAAACAACAAACACATACAGAGATTTGTCATTTAAAAACCAAACAAATATGTTTTAAACGGAAACTGTGTATTTACTTTTATTAACGACGATTGCGCATGTCCTTCAATGGCTTAGTGGTCTAAGCGCTTTGTCACAAATAATTTTTTTCTTTTAGTCGCGCGATCGATCCCCTTCTATTCAACTTCTTTTGTACAATATTTTTCTTAAAACCTTTTTTTGTTTTTTTTTTATTTTTTTTAACATACAAATACGTACAGCACAGTTGACTTCCAATGCCGGTCAGTATTTCTGTATATTTGGAGAACGAAAAGAGGAAAAGTTCCCAAATAAGGTACAATCATCTTGGTTATCAATACACAACATCTGACCAAATAGAGGCGTGATCCGTGAATTGGTCGTGGCACAAAATAGATTAATTTATATCTTAAGAACGGTAAGACCGAAATTAAATACTCCTTAAATGGGCTAAAAACATCAAAATTTTTATAAAAACTAAAATTTTAGAGCTGTAATATGACCTCTGGATACATCTTAAGAAGATCGAAAATCTTTAGTAGAACATATTTGTTGAAAAACTCGGAATAATTGGTTAAGATACAAACAAGTTATGACCAAAACATAAATTTTTTTTAAATACCTGTTTTCGGGAACCATAAATCTTCCCGACTCCAAGTTTTATCACCAAACTAAATGGTTAATTTCCTTTTAAAGGCGTCCGTATATAAATCTGTCCATTCCATATATATCCATATACAAACTTCAGTGTTTTCCCTACCATGGTGAAGGGTATATTTAGCGCTCTTACTTGTTTTTAAATGCAGTTCACTACACACCAACATACATATATATTTACAGACAGACTTAAAAGCCTTAAAAGTAGATTTACAACACTCATACCTATATATTCTCATGCATGCACACACATACGACAGTATATTAACAATAAGTAACAACCGGATGCGGATGTACAACAAGCTAAAACTGTTTTCAAAAGCATACGCAAGGAATTTTATTCATTTAAGTTTCCTCAGCAACACAACATATATAACATACCAAACTAACAAACAACGAACAATAAAGACTAAAAGATGTATGTCGTGTTGGAGGTATAATTGTGGTTGACTGTGGCATTATTGTTAAATGTTGGAGGAAGGTATTGTTTGGTTTTTGTTGTTGTTTAAGTTTATACTATTAACTATTGTTGTTTATTTAAAAATAAAAAATGTTTAAAAAGTAGGTGGAGTTGCAGTTCGTGTTGTAGTTGTCATCAAGGGAAAAATTTAAATTTCATTTGGTCGCTTTCAATTATTTATTGAAGTACATTTAAATCCCTCACTAAACCAGCAACTTAATATGTTTGTGGCTGAATGTATGCGTATCCTGTGTTGAGCGAGTTGGTATTTATGTAAATTTAATCTTACAAAAATTGGAAATCGAAAAATCGCATTATTTATTCTTTTAAAATTAAAGTGGAGCATAATTTCGAAAATAAAACATTTCAACCGATTAAAACAACTTATTTATTTTTTATTATATTGTTACAAGAAATTTCCACAACTAGAAATTTCTTCACGCGAATTTTGACAGCTGGAAGCATCTAGTGTCGTAATAAACTGGAAATAACTAGAATACCTGACTACTCATATAAATACGGGTATTTGGTGACGCAGCAGTTCAGTTCATAAGTAAAACGCAAAGTGTGAAGAACTAAAGTGTGGCTAACGTTTAGTCTATCTGCATCGTGTAAATAAAGTGTGCTATTAAAGTGTTTTTTTTTTCTGTAATTTTAAGTGACTGTTATAAATAAATAGAGCTATAAATAATTTTAAACAGTGCTATTTGCAATATAGAAAGAACTCGATTTATTTAAAAGGTAAATAAATCAACGATTTTATAAAGGGTAAAATCGTAACAACATTTATAGTATTAATGAAAAAAATTATTTTTTTTGAAAAATATTATTTACTTGCGAGAAAAATCGACAACATATCTTGGTCTTATATACAATAAAATACACATTCGATCAGGGAAAAAACCTTAAATTCACATATTATTAATATTTTCAAATAAATTGGTTGCAATTCTAATGGAACTACCACTATTTAAGTGTTATTCAATAACTTTATTTTTAAATACTTTCAAATTTAAGTTTAAATCTATCATCCGTAAATAATATTATGAACAGAAAATTTATAAAAGTAACAAAAACACTTTTACATCATCCAAGATATTGGCTTTTCTAACCAATATTAAAAAAATATCATCTACATTACTTTTAATACCAACAACAAACAATTTATCGGATTTTTTTTTCATTGAAATAAAATAAAATCACAGTAAAATTTGAATATTACTCCATCTAAAGTATTAGTTTTTCAATTTTAATTTAATGTCAATTTTTTTATATTAACATTAGTGCAATCAACCATTTATTTTCACAATATCGGAAATTATATCAAAATGTTAGGATTAGCAACCGAAATTTTAACTATTATATTGGGACCTGGTATCAATGAGAATTTTTTTTTTCGAAATTTACGGATTTATTGTGCAAAAATTATTACAAATGTGTTTATAAAGTATTTTCAATCGCGGGCCATAACTATTTGCCACCCATCTGGCAATTCTCGGATACCAGCTCGCAAAAACGACTCGTCTTCTGAAGCAATTTAATCATCCACTCATTTTTTTCATTGTTCATATGAAGTAAATTTCTGCTGGAACAGGCCAGGAACAAGTAGTCGGAAGCAGCGATGTTTGGTGAATACGGCGGGTGAGGAAGGACTTCCCACTTCAGCGTTTCCAAGTAAGTCTTGACCAGTCTTGCAACATGTGGTGCGCGGCTTAAACACATGATTTTAGTGCGATATTGTTCCCCTGTGATCGATTTATTTGGTTAGAGCAGCTCGTAGTAGATTACATCAAGATGGTCCCACCAAATACAGAGGATAAGCATTATTCCATGAATATTCGGCTTTCGGAAGGATGTTGATGTCCGTCTGGGCAAAACTCCTGCATTTTGCGCTTGGGGTTGTCGAAATGGATCCGCTTTTAATCGCCAGTCACAGTGCGATGCAAAAAGCCCATCTTTTTTTGCTTTCAAGGAGCTGTTCGCCCTTCGACGTCCTGTCAAGGACCCTTGAAACCATGATGAACAAACTACAAAATGTTTAGCCACGCATGATGCCATGAAGCCAAATGATGCGACTACAAAAATTCTTGGCCGAGACCACAACATTCTAAGCCGATTTTCAGAAAAACTTAGCCTCTAGCAAGGGTTGTAGGGCAAGTTCAGTGATTGTGATGTGAATACATACATGTTTGAATTGTTACAACCCTTGCTAGCGGCTAAGTTTTTCTGAAAATCGGCTAAAAATTTTTGTAGTCGCATCATTTGGCATCATGGCATCATGGCTTCGTGGCATCATGGGTGGCTAAATATTTGGTAGTTTGTTCAAGCAAGGACCCTTGAAACCAGGATGAACAAACTACAAAATTTTTCTGTAAATCGGCTAAGAATGTTGTGGTCTCGGCTAAGAATTTTTGTACACTTAAAAAAGTTTGTAAGTTAAAATAACTGAAAATATCATTTAAAAGAAATGATATTTCATTTAAAAATCGGTCTACTTAATTTTCATTTAAATTAAATGTCATTTGTTATTTATTTTTAAATGTTGATTAATCAACTGACACATCCGTAAGAAACAACTGATATAATCAGTTAAAATAAATGTCAAAATTTTACCTACCAATCCTTAAAAAATATATGTTTTTTCATTTATTTGAAATTATTTCCGTTTTTGTATTTTGTGTTTTTTTTTAATATATTCGTACAATACAAAATGTATATGTTAATATAGATATTTCTTTGAAAAATAAATGTATGTTCCTTTATTTTTAAATGAAACGGAAAACTTTTTTATTAAACTACAAACAGTTAACTACATAATATTCTGAGTATATATATATATATGTGCACAGCTCATGTTGCGGGGACTGTTTTTCGTTCCTCAAGTTACTACGAAGACATTTTGTTACTTTGAGGACCGTCCTCAAACTTCTCATTTATCTACTGTATAAACTGAAGACATTTTACTGGATACAGAGCATATTATAGGGACGTTTTTGGGTGTATATACAGATGTCTTCAAAGAATGCGAAATGAATATATATATATATATATATATATATATGTGCACAGCGCATGTTGCGGGGACGGGTTTTCGTTCCACAAGTTACTATGAAGACATTTTGGTACTTTGGGGACCGTCCTCAAACTTTTAATTATTCTACTGTTTACACTGAAGACATTTTACTGGATACGGCGCATATTATAGGGACTTTTTTGGCTGTATATACAGATGTCTTCAAAGTATGTGAAATGCATATATATATATATATATATATATATATGTGCACGGCGCATGTTGCGGTGACGGTTTTTCGTTTCACAAGTTACTATGAAGACATGTTGTTACTTTGAAGGCTGTCCTTAAACTTTTCGTTATTCTACTGTTTACGCTGAAGACATTTTACTGAATAGAGCGCATATTATAGGGACTTTTTGGCTGTATATACAGATGTCTTCAAAGTATGGGCAATGAATATATATATATATATATATATATATATATATATATGCACACCACATGTTGCACAGCACATGTTTCGGGGACGGGTTTTCGTTCCACAAGTTACTATGAAGACATTTTGTTACTTTGGGGACTGTCCTTAAACTTTTCGTTATTCTACTGTATACACTAAAGACATTTTACTGGACACAGCGCTTTTATAGGGACTTTTTTGGCTGTATATACAGATGTCTTCAAAGTATGGGCAATGCATATATATATATATATATATATATATATATATATATATATGCATTGCCCATACTTTGAAGACATCTGTATATACAGCCAAAAAAGTCCCTATAAAAGCGCTGTGTCCAGTAAAATGTCTTTAGTGTATACAGTAGAATATCGAAAAGTTTAAGGACAGTCCCCAAAGTAACAAAATGTCTTCATAGTAACTTGTGAAACGAAAACCCGTCCCCGCAACATGCGCTATGCACACATATATATATATATATATATGTGCACAGCACATATTGCGGGGACGGGTTTTCGTTCCACAAGTTACTATGAAGACATTTTGTTACTTTGAGGACTGTCCTTAAACTTTTCATTATTCTAGTGTTTACTCTGAAGACATTTTACTGGACACAGCGCATTTTATAGGGACTTTTTTGGCTGTATATACAGATGTCTTCAAAGTATGGGCAATGAATGAATATATATATATATATATATATGTGCATAGCGCATGTTGCGAGGACGGATTTTCGCTCCACAAGTTACTATGAAGACATTTTGTTACTTTGGGGACTGTCCACAAACTTTTCATTATTCTACTGTTTACACTGAAGACATTTTACTGGATACAGCTCATATTACGGGGTCTTTTTTGGCTGTATATACAGATGTCTTCAAAGTATGTGAATATATACTTTGAAGACATCTGTATATACAGCCAAAAAAAGTCCCTATAAAATGCGCTGTGTCCAGTAAAATGTCTTCAGAGTAAACACTAGAATAATGAAAAGTTTAAGGACAGTCCCCAAAGTAACAAAATGTCTTCATAGTAACTTGTGGAACGAAAACCCGTCCCCGCAATATGTGCTGTGCACATATATATATATATATATATATATATATATATATTCATTGTGCATACTTCGAAGACATCTGTATATACAGCCAAAAAAGTCCCTATATATATATTCATTGCCCATACATTGAAGACATCTGTATATACACCCAAAAAAGTCCCTATATATATATTCATTGCCCATACATTGAAGACATCTGTATATACACCCAAAAAAGTCCCTATAATATGCGCTGTAACCAGTAAAATGTCTTCAGTGTAAACAGTAGAATAACGAAAAGTTTAAGGACAGTCCCCAAAGTAACAAAATGTCTTCATTGTAACTTGTGTAACGAAAAACCGTCCTCGCAACATGCGCCGTGCACATATATATATATATATATATATTCATTCATTGCCCATACTTTGAAGACATCTGTATATACAGCCAAAAAAGTCCCTATAATATGCGCTGTATCCAGTAAAATGTCTTCAGTGTAAACAGTAGAATAACGAAAAGTTTAAGGACAGTCTCCAAAGTAACAAAATGTCTTCATTTTAACTTGTGGAACGAAAACCCGTCCCCGCAACATGCGCCGTGCACATATATATATATATATATATATATATATATATATATATATATATATTCATTGCATATACTTTGGAGACATCTGTATATACAGCCAAAAAAGTCCCTATTATATGCGCTGTATCCAGTAAAATGTCTTCAGTGTAAACAGTAGAACAACGAAAAGTTTAAGGACATATATATATATATATATATGTGCGCAGCACATGTTGCGGGGCGGTTTTTCGTTCCACAAGTTACTATGAAGACATTTTGTTACTTTGGGGACTGTCCTTAAACTTTTCGTTGTTCTACTGTTTACACTGAAGACATTTTACTGGACACAGCGCATTTTATAGGGACATTTTTGGCTGTATATACAGATGTCTTCAAAGTATGGGCAATGCATATATATATATATATATATATATATATATATATACTCAGAATATTATGTAGTTAACTGTTTGTAGTTTAATAAAAAAGTTTTCCGTTTCATTTAAAAATAAAGGAACATACATTTATTTTGCACATTTGAAGACATCTGTATATACAGCCAAAAAAGTCCCTATTGTATGCGCTGTATCCAGTAAAATGTCTTCAGTGTAAACAGTAGAATAATTATAAGTTTGAGGACGGTCCCCAAAGTACCAAAATGTCTTCATAGTAACTTGTGGAACGAAAACCCGTCCCCGCAACATGCGCTGTGCACATATATATATATATATATATATATATATGCATATTGCCCATACTTTGAAGACATCTGTATATACAGCCAAAAAAGTCCCTATAAAATGCGCTGTGTCCAGTAAAATGTCTTCAGAGTAAACACTAGAATAACGAAAAGTTTAAGGACAGTCCCCAAAGTAACAAAATGTCTTCATAGTAACTTGTGGAACGAAAACCCGTCCCCGGAACACGTGCTGTGCACATATATATATATATATATATATATATATATATATATATATATTCATTGCCCATACTTTGAAGACATCTGTATATACAGCCAAAAAAGTCCCAATAATATTCGCTGCATACAGTAAAATGTCTTCAGTATAAACAGTAGAATCATGAAAAGTTTAAGGACAGTCTTCAAAGTAACAAAATGTCTTCATAGTAACTTGTGGAACGGAAAACCGTCTCCACAACATGTGCCGTGCACATATATATATATATATATATATATATATATATATATATATATTCATTGCACATACTTTGAAGACATCTGTATATACAGCCAAAAAAGTCCCTATAAAATGCGCTGTGTCCAGTAAAATGTCTTCAGAGTAAACACTAGAATAACGAAAAGTTTAAGGACAGTCCCCAAAGTAACAAAATGTCTTCATAGTAACTTGTGGAACGAAAACCCGTCCCCGCAACATGTGCTGTGCACATATATATATATATATATATATATATATGTGCACGGAGCATGTTGCGGGGACGGCATGAGCACAGCACATGTTGCGGGGACGGCTTTTCGTTCCACAAGTTACTATGAAGACATTTTGTTACTTTTAAGACTGTCCTTAAACTTTTCGTTATTCTGCTGTTTACACTGAGGACATTTTACTGGATAGAGCGCATATTATAGGCACTTTTTTGGCTGTATATACAGATGTCTTCAAAGTATGCATAATATATATATATATATATATATATATATATATATATATATGCATTGCCCATACTTTGAAGACATCTGTATATACAGCCAAAAAAGTCCCTATAAAATGCGCTGTGTCCAGTAAAATGTCTTCAGTGTAAACAGTAGAATAACGAAAAGTTTAAGGACAGTGCCCAAAGTAACAAAATGTCTTCATAGTAACTTGTGGAATGAAAACCCGTCCCCGGAAAATGTGCTGTGCACATATATATATATATATATATATATATATATATATATATATATATATATATATGTGCATTGCCCACACTTTGAAGACATCTGTATATACAGCCAAAAAAGTCCCTATAAAATGCGCTGTGTCCAGAAAAATGTCTACTTTGGGGACTGTCCTTAAACTTTTCGTTATTAGACTGTTTACTCTGAAGACATTTTACTGGACACAGCGCATTTTATAGGGACTTTTTTGGCTGTATATACAGATGTCTTCAAAGTATGGGCAATGCATATATATATATATATATATATATATATATATATATATGTATATATATGTGCACAGCACATGTTGCGGGGACGGGTTTTCGTTCCACAAGTTACTATGAAGACATTTTGTTACTTTGGGGACTGTCCTTAAACTTTTCGTTATTCTACTGTTTACTCTGAAGACATTTTACTGGACACAGCGCATTTTATAGGGACTTTTTTGGCTGTATATACAGATCCTTATATATATATATATATATATATATATATATATATATATTCATTGCCAATACTTTGAAGACATCTGTATATACAACCAAAAAAGTCCCTATAAAATGCGCTGTGTCCAGTAAAATGTCTTCAGAGTAAGAACAGTTACTCTGAAGACATTTTACTGGACACAGCGCATTTTATAGGGACTTTTTTGGCTGTATATACAGATGTCTTCAAAGTATGGGCAATGCATATATATATATATATTATATATATATATATGTGCACAGCACATATTGCGGGGACGGGTTTTCGTTCCACAAGTTACTATGAAGACATTTTGTTACTTTGAGGACTGTCCTTAAACTTTTCATTATTCTAGTGTTTACTCTGAAGACATTTTACTGGACACAGCGCATTTTATAGGGACTTTTTTGGCTGTATATACAGATGTCTTCAAAGTATGGGCAATGAATGAATATATATATATATATATATATATGTGCATAGCGCATGTTGCGAGGACGGATTTTCGCTCCACAAGTTACTATGAAGACATTTTGTTACTTTGGGGACTGTCCACAAACTTTTCATTATTCTACTGTTTACACTGAAGACATTTTACTGGATACAGCTCATATTACGGGGTCTTTTTTGGCTGTATATACAGATGTCTTCAAAGTATGTGAATATATACTTTGAAGACATCTGTATATACAGCCAAAAAAAGTCCCTATAAAATGCGCTGTGTCCAGTAAAATGTCTTCAGAGTAAACACTAGAATAATGAAAAGTTTAAGGACAGTCCCCAAAGTAACAAAATGTCTTCATAGTAACTTGTGGAACGAAAACCCGTCCCCGCAATATGTGCTGTGCACATATATATATATATATATATATATATATATATATATATTCATTGTGCATACTTCGAAGACATCTGTATATACAGCCAAAAAAGTCCCTATATATATATTCATTGCCCATACATTGAAGACATCTGTATATACACCCAAAAAAGTCCCTATATATATATTCATTGCCCATACATTGAAGACATCTGTATATACACCCAAAAAAGTCCCTATAATATGCGCTGTAACCAGTAAAATGTCTTCAGTGTAAACAGTAGAATAACGAAAAGTTTAAGGACAGTCCCCAAAGTAACAAAATGTCTTCATTGTAACTTGTGTAACGAAAAACCGTCCTCGCAACATGCGCCGTGCACATATATATATATATATATTATATTCATTCATTGCCCATACTTTGAAGACATCTGTATATACAGCCAAAAAAAGTCCCTATAATATGCGCTGTATCCAGTAAAATGTCTTCAGTGTAAACAGTAGAATAACGAAAAGTTTAAGGACAGTCTCCAAAGCAACAAAATGTCTTCATTTTAACTTGTGGAACGAAAACCCGTCCCCGCAACATGCGCCGTGCACATATATATATATATATATATATATATATATATATATATATATATATATTCATTGCATATACTTTGGAGACATCTGTATATACAGCCAAAAAAGTCCCTATTATATGCGCTGTATCCAGTAAAATGTCTTCAGTGTAAACAGTAGAACAACGAAAAGTTTAAGGACATATATATATATATATATATGTGCGCAGCACATGTTGCGGGGCGGTTTTTCGTTCCACAAGTTACTATGAAGACATTTTGTTACTTTGGGGACTGTCCTTAAACTTTTCGTTGTTCTACTGTTTACACTGAAGACATTTTACTGGACACAGCGCATTTTATAGGGACATTTTTGGCTGTATATACAGATGTCTTCAAAGTATGGGCAATGCATATATATATATATATATATATATATATATATATATATATATATACTCAGAATATTATGTAGTTAACTGTTTGTAGTTTAATAAAAAAGTTTTCCGTTTCATTTAAAAATAAAGGAACATACATTTATTTTGCACATTTGAAGACATCTGTATATACAGCCAAAAAAGTCCCTATTGTATGCGCTGTATCCAGTAAAATGTCTTCAGTGTAAACAGTAGAATAATTATAAGTTTGAGGACGGTCCCCAAAGTACCAAAATGTCTTCATAGTAACTTGTGGAACGAAAACCCGTCCCCGCAACATGCGCTGTGCACATATATATATATATATATATATATATATATATATATATATATATATATATATATATATATATATATATATATATATATATATATATATATATATATATATATGCATTGCCCATACTTTGAAGACATCTGTATATACAGCCAAAAAAGTCCCTATAAAATGCGCTGTGTCCAGTAAAATGTCTTCAGAGTAAACACTAGAATAACGAAAAGTTTAAGGACAGTCCCCAAAGTAACAAAATGTCTTCATAGTAACTTGTGGAACGAAAACCCGTCCCCGCAATATGTGCTGTGCACATATATATATATATATATATATATATATATATATATATATATATATATATATATATATATATATATATATATATATATATATATATATATATATATATATATATATATATATATATATATATATATTCATTGCCCATACTTTGAAGACATCTGTATAGACAGCCAAAAAAGTCCCAATAATATTCGCTGCATACAGTAAAATGTCTTCAGTATAAACAGTAGAATCATGAAAAGTTTAAGGACAGTCTTCAAAGTAACAAAATGTCTTCATAGTAACTTGTGGAACGGAAAACCGTCTCCACAACATGTGCCGTGCACATATATATATATATATATATATATATATATATATATATATATATTCATTGCACATACTTTGAAGACATCTGTATATACAGCCAAAAAAGTCCCTATAAAATGCGCTGTGTCCAGTAAAATGTCTTCAGAGTAAACACTAGAATAACGAAAAGTTTAAGGACAGTCCCCAAAGTAACAAAATGTCTTCATAGTAACTTGTATATATATATATATATATATATATATATATATATATATATATATGTGCACGGCGCAAGTTGCGGGGACGGTTTTTCGTTCCACAAGTTACTATGAAGACATTTTGTTACTTTGAAGACTGTCCTTAAACTTTTCGTTATTCTACTGTTTACACTGAAGACATTTTACTGGATACAGCGCATATTATAGGGACTTTTTTGGCTGTATATACAGATGTCTTCAAAGTATGGGCAATGAATATATATATATATATATATATATATATATATATATGCATTGCCCATACTTTGAAGACATCTGTATATACAGCCAAAAAAGTCCCTATAGAATGCGCTGTGTCCAGTAAAATGTCTTCAGAGTAAACACTAGAATAATGAAAAGTTTAAGGACAGTCCCCAAAGTAACAAAATGTCTTCATAGTAACTTCTGGAACGAAAACCAGTCCCCGCAACATGAGCTGTGCACATATATATATATATATATATATATATATATATATATATATATATATATATGCATTGCCCATACTTTGAAGACATCTGTATATACAGCCAAAAAAGTCCCTATAATATGCGCTGTGTCCAGTAAAATGTCTTCAGAGTAAACTCTAGAATAATGAAAAGTTTAAGGACAGTCCCCAAAGTAACAAAATGTCTTCATAGTAACTTGTGGAACGAAAACCCGTCCCCGCAATATGTGCTGTGCACATATATATATATATATATATATATATATTCATTGTGCATACTTTGAAGACATCTGTATATACAGCCAAAAAAGTCCCTATTATATGCGCTGTATCCAGTAAAATGTCTTCAGTGTAAACAGTAGACCAAAGAAAAGTTTAAGGACGGTCCCCAAAGTAACAAAATGTCTTCATAGTAACTTGTGCAACGAAAAACCGTCCCCGCAACATGTGCTGTGCACATGTTTGTTTTGTTACTTTGGGGACCGTCCTTAAACTTTTCTTTGGTCTACTGTTTACACTGAAGACATTTTACTGGATACAGCGCATATTATAGGGACTTTTTTGGCTGTATATACAGATGTCTTCAAAGTATGCGAAATTAATATATATATATATATATATATATATATATATATATATTCATTGCCCATACTTTAAAGACATCTGTATATACAGCCAAAAAAGTCCCTATAATTTGTGCTGTATCCAGTAAAATGTCTTCAGTATATATAGTAGATTAATGTAAAGTTTGAGGTCAGTCTCCAAAGTATCAAAATGTCTTCATAGTAACCTGTGAAACGAAAAACCGTCCCCGCAGCATGCGCTATGCACATATATATATATATATATATATATATATATTCATTGCCCATACTTTGAAGACATCTGTATATACAGCCAAAAAAGTCCCTATAAAATGCGCTGTGTCCAGTAAAATGTCTTCAGAGTAAACACTAGAATAACGAAAAGTTTAAGGACAGTCCCCAAAGTAACAGAATGTCTTCATAGTAACTTGTGGAACGAAAACCCGTCCCCGCAACATGTGCTGTGCACATATATATATATATATATATATATATATATATTCATTGCCCATTACTTTGAAGACATCTGTATATACAGCCAAAAAAGTCCCTATAATATGCGCTGTATCCAGTAAAATGTCTTCAGTGTAAACCAGTGAAGACATTTTACTGGACACAGTGCATTTTATAGGGACTTTTTTGGCTGTATATACAGATGTCTTCAAAGTATGTGAAATGCATATATATATATATATATATATATATATATATATATATATATATTATATATATATATATTATGTATATGTGCATAGCGCATTTTGCGGGGACAGGTTTTTTCCACAAGTTACTATGAAGACATTTTGTCACTTTGAAGCGTATAGTAAAAACATAATCTATAGGTGATTCTGAAATTTTGCTCAAGAGACCATAGCTCTAAGTCGGATTTGGAGCCCCCCAAAATTTAAAAATATATATTTTTCCATATATACAGAGAATAATTTAATTAAATTCGTCATAAATCGGATAGAGTTATAGTAGATTTCTCAATTTGGGCTTGTTTGAAAGGTATTTTTTATCACCTTTCAGAATCTGTATTGATACCAATATTTTTTTTAACTAATAAATTCTGAATTTTCTTCAATTTTTTTTCGAGATTTTTGCAGATTATGAAAGTTCAGATAATTTCCAACAACTTTCATTACAATAAATTTTTTTGTTTTCGAACGCCTTTTTGTAGGAAAATCGATCTGAAAAAATCAACATTTTCAAGGTTTCAACAAAAAACACTATTACATTTACATTTTTTATTCAGTTTATTTTTAAATATTATTCTCGACCTACAATTTAATGTTTTAACGTGGTAATATTATTTTTTAAGGTCCTTTTTACTTTCCATTCGAGGAGTTTTCTTACGACTTTCTAATGTCACTGCCATAACTCCTTCACGATTCTTTTCAATAACTCGTTTTGAAACACTCGTTAATAATTGTACATGTCTTTCTGTTCCTTGTATGTGCATTGGAATTTGTGGATCAGCCAGTGGTGGTTCATCGAAATCTAAGTATTCTACCAAGTGATCATATGGAATCTGTCGAGTAAATGCTGGTTCAAATAATATATCGTCGTTATTCATATCAACCATACTGACATAATCGGTAGCGTCGAAATTTAAGATATATTTTTTGTAAACTCTGAGTTTAGTTGGATCGTACAATTTTTCTCGATAGTGTAAAATCTTTTTGATAGCTCTATCCCGTATTGCTTTTTGATCATCAAATAACATTGTTAATAAGATATTTTCTGGATGTGCGTAATATGAGTTGTTTTTAATTACACCATCTACAATATTACGAAAGTTTTGTTGTAAGTATCGTGTCCAAAGTATAATTTTAATAAAAGTGCACTGCCGTACACAACAGTCTTATAAAACTTCACATTGTAGTACATTGACACATAAACTGTAATAACATAAGCTGCCAAAGTTTTTAAATTGGTCGATGGTGTATTAGTTGTTACGTAAGTCGTAGTAATCTACTTGATTTGGTTATCCAACGAGAATGAGCAATTGGTCCTGGTTTAATGTTAGCTAAATCAACTGGAACAATACCATTCGAAATTGCTTTAGCTATTTGATATAAATATTTAACATCTGTTGATAGTTCGAGCTCATGTTCATGATCCATAATTGCAGGCATATTCTCCAGTTGTATTGGATCAAAATCAGCTATTACCTGAAAAATGAAATGTTTAGATCAATTAAAATGCAATTATTTTATTTTAATTTTATTCCAATCGAAAAAGTAAAATAATGACAATAAATAATGATAATAAATGATCATATTAAATAAAATAAAGTGTTACATACCTGCAATTTCTCACATTCTTGAATAGCTTTAAATAACTTTCCACTTGTTGCTCGTGATCCACTATGATATAATAATAATTTACAATTATTGCTTATATTTAAAATAATTATTTTTTGTCTTGATTTTACCATTTCCATACCTCAATTCACCCTCGATATTCGAATCCGGACACTTCGGTAAAGCACCAATCCCTCAGAGAAGCCTCAATGCGAACGAGAGAGCTCGTATTTATAATACGCCTAAACAACAATTCGCACAAAACATACCACCACCTAGGCCTAACCAACCTAAACCACCCATACCTATGAAAATAGACCCGTCTATCAAATCACGTCATGTAAATTATATGAATAGACCGGAGAAATCTCCGTTACCTGGCTCGGCAAACTCTTCCAACATTCCCCGAAAACAACAGCGCATATTTAACACTGAAACCATAGAAACTTGCGAAGAATACGCAACCCAAGATGAATGCGACGTTGAATTCGAGGGAAATGAAGAAGCTTTGGATATGGAAAATTACAAAGGAGAATACGAGAAAAATCAAATAAATTTTATGACGGCAGCCTCTCTAGCCTACCCTATTTAGAACTTACTTCAAAAAATGGACGAATACTGGAATTCTTAGTGAATACTGGAGCCAACAAAAACTTTGTTTCTGAAATAATCGCATATAATTTCGAACCTGTACAGTCCAAATTGAAAATACGATCGGCGACAGGTGAGGCTTTAATTACTCACAAGGTCGTAGGCAAATTTTTTAAAAGTCTTGGTATAGAAAGGGACATTACATTTTTTGTCCTCCCCGAACTAAAATCATTTGATGGAGTCATAGGTGATGATACCCTTAAGGAACTCGAGGCAATAATTAACAGGAAAAATAACACACTTAAATTATACAATTCTACTTAAATCCAGGATATCAAAACAGGTCAACTGCATTGAAGCGGTACGCAATGAGGACAAGGAAATAGAAAAATTGATAAATAAATACAGCGCGTTATTTGGCCCAGTGAACATCGACAAGTGAACCAATCTACACAAAATCATACCCTTATCCGAATCATCTTAGAACTGAAGTAGAAAAGCAGGTAGCCCAAATGCTCAAAGATGGTATCGTAAGACCATCTAATGGATAAGAACAATACAGAGTAGTTGTAGATTTTAAGCGATTAAATGCGATCACCATACCCGATACGTATCCGATCCCAGATATCAACACTACACTCTCCAATTTGGGAGACAGCAGGTACTTTACTACTCTCGACCTAACTTCTGGGCTCCATCAGATTAGGATGAAGGAGAGCGATATCGAAAAAACGGCTTTCTCTACAACCAACGGATAATTCGAATTTGTGCGTCTACCCTTCGGCCTCAGAGATGCACCTCAATTTTCCAGCGTATAATGAATGATGTGTTACTACCGTTACTTGGAAAAGCGTGTTATGTTTATATCGACGATATAATAGTTTTTGGTAGAGATAAAAAGGAACATATGGAAAATCTAAGTAAAGTATTTTCTCTATTAAACAAAGCTAATTTAAAAGTAAATCTGGATAAATCCAAATTTCTAAGAACAAGTGTAGAATTTCTCGGACATACAGTATCCCAACAGGGCATCAAACCAGATCCAGCTAAAATTTGTGCAATACAACAAATTCCAGTCCCCAGAAATCTTAAAGATTTAAAAAAGTTTCTTGGATTAGCATCCTACTACCGACGATTTTTTCGAGAATTTGCGGCTATGGTAAAACCCCTCACAAACCTCACTAGGGGACCGAACGCACAAATCAAGGTAAACCAATCAAAACGCGTTGCCGTTAGTTTGGACAATAAGGCCCTAAAATCTTTTTAAACTTGAAGGAATTATTATATACATTATATACGGTTTAAATGAATATATTGAATAAATGAATTAATGAATAAATAGAATTTACATTGTCAATCGTGCCTTTATTGAGACAAGTCGCTAACTATGTCAACGGAAAAAAATATTTGTTCAAAATGTTTTAAAAACATTCAAGTTAACTGTGAAATTGCATGTGAGATTTGTCAATGCAAATTTCATAAAATCTGTGCCAAAGTTGAAAGTGAAGGTGCTATTAATGCTCTTTTAAATTATGACAAACCAGTTTAAGCTCTGGTTTGCCTATTGCTGCTGCTTCACAAACAAATTCAACATTTTCTTTTGATGCTAATGATAGCAATAACAATGTAAACATTGTTAACCGTTCTGCTGCTAATAATGCTAATAAAGCCACAACTGTTAAACCTACTGATGTCGTCAATGCATCTGTTAACTCTGTTAATTCAGCTGGGTCTGTTAACCATTCAATCAGTAATGCTAATTTTGAGGTTTTAAATCCGAATAACGTAATTGATGCTAATAGTTCATCAAATTGGATTAATGTTACAAATAGAAAGAAAAAGCCCAAAAAACATAATTTCATTATTGGTGGTAGTGATAATTTTGAATTGGATGTGGTTCTTAAAATAAAGTGGGTCCATTTATCGTCATTTAAGCCAACAGTTACTGAAGAAAATATATTATCGTACGTTGCTAAACATCTCAATGCTGATAAATCACGCATGGCTTGTTATAAACTTGTGAAAAAAGATGCTTCGTTGGCTGAGTTAAAATTTGTTAATTTTAAACTTGGAATTTCTGCTGATTTGTATGATAAGCTTTTTAAGCCTGAACTGTGGACTTCTGCTGTAAGAGTCCGTCCTTTTAATTTTTTTCCGAAAGCGCCGTTAGTTCAACATCAAGAGAAACGTCATGCATCAATTCCTTAAAAATTTATTACCAAAATGTCTCCGGCATGAGGACTAAGTCGTCAATATTTACTTCTTTTACTTCACAATGTGAATATGATATTTTTGTGATCACGGTAACCTGGCTGAATTTAGATTTCTATAGTGAGGAGTTCTTTAATCCTAACTTGTATGTTGTCTATCGAAATGATAGGTTAAAACTGGTCATAATAGGGGTGGTGGAGTTCTTATAGCGGTTTATAAATCTCTCATCTCGAAACTTGTTCATCTGCCTAATATGGATTCTTTATTGGATCAATTATGTATCTCTGTAAAAGCTGTTATGTTATTATGATTTATATATTTATAAAGGGTGTCCCAAGAAGAACGCAATTTTTAAACAACATTCGAAGTGTCATTGTTTGACATTTGAACAATTCTTATTGTTTGCTAGTAGAAGGTACGATGTTAGTAAAAATGGAGCGCTACACGAATGAACAACGCATTCTCATTATGACCAAAATGGTGAAAGTTTTGCGGCTACAGTTCGCAAATTGCGATCAATTTGGGGTCACAATAATGCTCCAAAAGAGGAAAATCCTCGAGTGATTCACGAGAATCAAATGCATCCTCAACGTGTCACTGTGTGGTGTGGTTTTTGGGCTGGAGGAATCATTGGACCTTTTTTTTATGAAAATGAGGCAGGTCAAGCGCAAACAGTCAATGGTGTTCGGTATCGTGAAATGATAACCAGTTTTTTCTTGCCTAGAATTGAAGAAATGAATGTGGAGGGCATGTGGTTCCAACAAGACGGCGCCACATGTCATACAGCCAGAGAAACAATTCAATTGCTGCATCAGTCATTTCCCGGTCGTGTTATTTCGCGTTTTGGAGATCAGAATTGGCCGCCTAGATCGTGCGATTTAACACCATTAGATCGCGTGCATGCCAGCAAAGCCGCGGCGGCCATCTGCACGATATATTGTTCCATACATAACCTCATTCTGTATACTTTACGATATAATAAAGTTTCACGATTTTTTTTTAAATATCTGTGTTTTATTTAAAATTTAAAAATTGCATTCTTCTTGGGAC